>PVKS010016119.1:0-44572 GCA_004027875.1 Aplodontia rufa
ATCAGTACCTGCTTTCTTTGTTTCTATCAGCCCTGTGTTGCTACCCAGGCATCCCTGGGCAGTGGTCGAGGCGATCCGAACAAGCCGGATTGTCACCGCCGGGGTCTGAATCAGGAGATGAATGCTGACGGATGGAACCCGGGTCCCCCTCATCGGGAGACCCCTTCCCTCCCGGTCGGGGAAATGAGGCAACCACACGCAGAGGATGGCAGCCCAGAATTAATTTATTACCAAGGCACATGGGTTTTTATAGGGAGAGGAGACAGCCAAGGAATCAATAATCCTTCTAAAGGAGTTGC
This sequence comes from Aplodontia rufa, assembly GCA_004027875.1. NCBI lineage: Eukaryota > Metazoa > Chordata > Mammalia > Rodentia > Aplodontiidae > Aplodontia > Aplodontia rufa. The sequence goes on from PVKS010016119.1 coordinate 300, forward strand.
CAGGGGTTATGCAGATTTCGAGTACAGACAAAAGTTAGGAACATTCTGTGATCAATACATTCTGACCCACCCTGCTATACCTTTTGTATCAACAATTAGCAAGATTAACAAAGCACGACCTAGCAGCCCCTCCTGAAGGAACTTATACAAATAGTAACAAGATCGCTCCAGGGCAGCTGATGAAATGGAGTGAAGGTCTGACCCCAACAATTCCCCCTTTTTATTTTATTTGAAGGCACCCAGGATCTGTCTTAGGTTGTGGAATGTGATAACCCTCTTTATCCGTCATGGGGATGGGCAACAGCATGGTTGCTTCCCTGTCTTAGGTTAGCAAGGCATCCATTCCATCTTATCTGTCATTGATTTAAGGACTCATGTCTCCTTCAACACATGGAACCATACTTGGAGGGGGGGTTCTTGCCCTTGCTGCTGTGCCAGCAGGATTTGCTGCATTGCATGATTTTTAGTCTGTCATTGCTGCCATCGGCTGTGAGAGCGATAAACGAGGAAAATTGTACCTAAACTTAACAGTCCAATCCAGGCGGCAATGCCAGATCAATTTTTTAAGGGCTTTTGACATCCTGATAGCAAGCCAAATAAAGACATAGGCGGAACTCGGCTCTCAAGTAGAGCCTTAATTTCTCTAATTAACAAGTGGTTGAATTCCTAAACTTGTTGTTCCAAGGGCCTCTCCCCATCTCACTTAGTGGAGATATCGATGTAGACAAATTGTGCCTAGTATAAGAAAAAGGTGTTACACAAATATCTTTGAAAAGTGGGTAACAAGAATGTGAAAAATCATACAGCAATTCTAATTCTTGCATCAAGTTAGTTTAATAGTATTATGTCCACTTGCAACTGTTCGTTAATTTGCTGTTGAGTACTTACGGCAGTAGCAGTTTGTTTAGGCAATTTATTTACCATTGTCCCTGTGGCCATTGAATGGTGTATAGTCCCGTGGCAGCAGCAGAGTTGCAGCCACAATGGCTGTTGCAGCCACAATGGCTGTCGCAACAGCCGCTGTAAATCCGAAGTCCCTTGAGGTTTGAAAGAGCTGAATGTTCTGGGCATTCACCTTCGCTTCCACTGGAACAGGAATTGTTGCGGATACACGTAGGAGGGAGGAGTCAGGAAATCCCTCCTAGCAGGAACAAAGCTCAGTCGGATTCCGTGTCATTTTGATGTCCCATCAGAAGCAGAAAGCTGACGCACAAGGCGTTCCGGAATACACCGGGGACCATTATTCTCCTGTGGAAAAACCCAAACACTACCTTGACCCCAGATTAAGATCGGGTCGGGTCAATGTCATTGTTTATCAATGGGATCTCTCTACATGACCTGTGCATATGGTCGGTCACTAGGATGCCAATGGCGTTCGGCTGCGGTATTAGTGTTAACATCCAAAGTTTAAAATTTTAAGAATAAAGAGGATATGATTAAGTAGGTCTCATGGGGAAGTATACTCCACCTTTTTATTTTTAAGTAGATAATTTTTGATGGTGAGATGTGCATGCTCCACAATGCCTTGACCCTTTTTAAAATCTGTGTTCTGATACAATCCTTATGATACTTTCAATGTTCCCAATGACTTTAAACCTTTTGTACTCTTTACAAATAGAATTACAATTGTTAGAATTTTAGGTCTTAACAACCTTGCTTTCTTTTAATGAAGACCCAGATCAAAGCAATCTTAAATTATCTTTTTAGTTTCCAATCTATAAAAGCACATTTAATAAACCCAAATGTATGTTACCTTATAGAACTTATAAGAACACACTTAATAAACCCAAGTGTCACCTTATAGAAACTAAGTCAAGATATTGTTAACTTAGGTTATCCATGAAACCTCAGGATATTATATAAATCTAAATCATCTTTTTCCATTGAAGAAAAATCCTAGAAGTACTGAATGAAACCCTCTAAACATTTTCAGAACATTCTATTGGTTGACCACCTAGAAAACAAATATGTGAGCTAGTACTCTTAAATATATCTTTACTCTTATGTCTGAATGATTTTAGATTGAACCTCTTTTTAAATGCTTAAGTCATGTGAATTAAAAGTCATTTGGATCCATTTTCTTTTTTTCCTTTTAAAAATCTAATTTATGAGTGCTCATCTATAAGCCAATTTGGACCATATTGAACATACATATAACATACATGTACAAACATATAGGACAGGTGCACACATACACACACACACACAAAAAAAAAAACAACCAACAGGAGACAGATTTTAGAACCTTCCAATAATTGACCTTTTGAATAAAGACAGCAGTAAAAACCATAATTAAAAAAAAAACTCTAGTTAGATAGAACAAGACTGTTGAAAAATACTTGCAGGTGTATAAAATAGGTGAATTCACCAGTAAAATTGAGTTTAAGATCTAAAAAATGAAATGGCCGTAGTTATTTTAGTAAAAGAGCATGCATACATCTTTAGTACCAGAATTAGAGTTAGACTGGGCATTGAAGGAATGAGAGCAGGCGAAATCCTCAGGAAGTTGTTTTCAAAGAATAAAGAAAACATATATGAGATCTTTTCAATCTCCTTTTTGTGTCCAAATGAAGAGAAAACTCCTTAGGAATTAACTCGGAGCAGCTGGCCTTTCCCTTAGGCCTCTCAGCCGCTTGAATTTAAAAGTAGCATTTTTTTTTTGGGTCTCAAACCGATTTAGGCATTAGCTCATGTAATTTGAAGTGTAAAAGATGGATATCAAGCAGATAATTAGTTGGTATCTCCTTCCCTTTTACAAAGGAGCTAAGCTGCAAAATGATAGAATGAGGTTTTTCTAGGGCATTTTTGGGTTATGCAGGCTGGTGGTGAACCTGGCATAATTTGAGAATGAACCTCCTGCCTGAATTAGTGGGCATCCTTTAAAATTAAGAGAAGGGAGGGAAAAGGCAAATTTTTCATATCTTCTGGGTGGTGGGGAATGGAAAAGTAACAATCCTTAATGTCAATAATAATTGAACTTGCGATCTGTAATGCACGCCAAGCAAGCTCTCCAAGCGCTGTAACCCCTGAGCCATCACTTTAGCCCCCAGGCTTCCATGGATACCAAGTGGCTGGGCGGCTGCCCCGAGAGTTAGAGGCGGATGTGGTATGCAGCAAGCGGGGGAGAGAAAGGGACCCACCTTTAGTAGGCCATAGGGCTGAGCCAAAAAGAGAAAATGCCCTGAGGCGGGGGAGATCCCTAGATTGGACTTGAGCCTCCCTAAGGAGCTGCTCAATTTGGTCCCAATGAAATAAGTTACTTTTAGATAGCCAGGAGGCCACCCTAATCAGAGAAGTAAGGGCTCCTACAGCAAGGAGAAGCCTGAACATTAGAGTCCAAAAATGTTGAGGTGAGCTAGAGGGCTCCGTGTCACCTGGCATGGAGAACAGGGGGCAGAGAGAAGGAGCCCGAGAATGCTGAGGTAATTTGGAAAATTCACCTTTGGTAGACATAAGAAGAGATTAAAAGGAAAGAAGATGGGGCCCTAAGACCAGGGTGGTGGGTGTATTCACCTGAATAAGGAAAGATTAAAAGGAAAGGAAGTGGGGCCCTAAAACCTGGGTGGTGGGCAACTCACCTGAGCCAGAATTTCCTCAATATCTTCCTGGCAGGCGATGTCCTGTCGGCGGGACCGTGAGCGATTCCTCACACGGGGCACCATTTGTTGCTACCCAGGCGCCCCTGGGCAGCGATCGAGGCGATCCGAACCAGCCGGATCGTCCCTGCCAGGGGCCGAATCAGGAGATGAGTGCTGACGGCTGGAACCCGGGTACCCCTCATCCGGGGACCCCTTCCCTCCCATCCAGGGAAACAAGTCAACCACACGCAGAGGATGGCAGCCCAGAATCCATTACCAAGGCACATGGATTTTTATAGGGAGGGGAGACAGCCAAGGAATCAATAATCCTTCTAAAGGAGTTGCCAGGGGTTATGCAGATTTCGAGTACAGACAAAAGTTAGGAACATTCTGTGATCAATACATTCTGACCCACCCTGTTTTATATTTTGTATCAACAATTAGCAAGATTAACAAAGCACGACCTAGCAGCCCCTCCTGAAGGAACTTATACAAATAGTAACAAGATCGCTCCAGGGCAGCTGATGAAATGGAGTGAAGGTCTGACCCCAACACCCTGGATGTCTAACTGCCATTTCCACCAGTGTTGCTTGTGAGGTGAGAATGGAGTGGGTGTCTTGGAGGGTCGTGGAAGGCTCTGGAGGCAGGATGACTGCCTGCATGTGTCCTTTCCTTCTCGGTAGCCAGGTCCCAGGGTAAGGACCCTGTGTGGTGGTGGGGGTTCTAGGGAAGGAGGAGGGTGGCATTGTCAGAGTGAGATGTTCTTCTTCCCTTCATAATCAAGTGTGCTTTTTTTTGTTGTTGATGTTTTTGAAGAGAGAGAGAGAGAGAGCAGCAGAGAGACAGTGAGAGAAAGAGAGAATCAGTTGTATTTAGTTTTCCATGTGGCTTCGTTGCTCTGTCACTTCATTGTGTAGGTGGTGCTGGGTTGCAAACCCTGGTCCTCACGTATGCGAGGCAAGCACAGTAACCACCGAGTCACCGCTCGAGCCCCACCCCACATGCCTCAGGTTTGTGCACTGGTTTTGTGCTCTCAGCTTGTGCCCATGTTGAAGTTTTAAAAGTTTCCACATTGGGACATGTGTGGAGAAATTGAGTTACTGTAGCTGCTGGTCACATAGGAGCAGGTCCCTAAGTGGTTCATCTAGTGGCCTCTCAGTGCTCTTGTAGTATTTCAGAGGCCTTGGAAAGTTTGGAAATGAAATCTGCTGAAAGGAGAAAGGCAACCAGCAGTGTGTGTCCAGGGCACATTCCACTGTGAACCACAATTTCACCTGTAAGCAGGTGAGGACAAAGGGTCTTCCAGAGTTTCCTTTGAAGGTGGCTCTCCCATTTCATTCTGAGTCAAGAGTCTTTGGCAGTCTGAAGCTAAAGTTGCCATGTTACTTTTGGGCTAATTGCAAGAAGCAGACTTAATTTAAATTTACTTTTTAATCATTGTGTCCCCAAGTACAAACCCATTGCTTAATAATTCTTTACCTACGGTCACTTTGGGTTACAGGCATGATGCAAGACAGAGATCATAAGCTATTCTAAATGTGGAAATGTTAAAAGCAGGGTGTGTCAGCAAATGTTACTGATTAATTATTACTCATCTGAGTAAATCATTGGCAGTGGGCATCACATATTTTCATGATTTATGAATGCATTTTTACTGCTGTGTTACTGAATTGCCCGCACTTCTTCCTATTACTGTGTTCACTGAGCATAGGATCCCAGCAGCTGGGTTGCTCTGGCTCAGCTGTCCCATGGCTCCTGCACTTTTGCCATTCCCCGTTCCTCTGTGTGTGTGTCTTCTGCTGGCATCTGGCTTTGCCGAGGCAGGCAAGCTGCTGGTGGTTCCCATGGATGGCAGCCATTGGTTTACCATGCAGTCAGTTGTGAAGAAACTCATCCACAGGGGGCATGAGGTGGTTGCAGTCTTTCCAGAGGTGAGTTGGCAACTGGGACAGTCATTGAATTGTACAGTAAAGACTTATTCAACTTCTTACACTCGGGAGGACTTGGACCGTGAATTCCAGTTTTTTGCTGACTCTCAATGGTTAACGCCAGAGCGAAGTATGTTTTCTTTCTCAATGGGCTCATCCAAAGGGTTTTTTGACATCACTTTTTCACGGTGTAGGAGTTTATTTAATAACAAGACATTAGTGGAATACTTAAAGGAGAGCTCTTTTGATGCAGTGTTTACGGATCCTTTTGATATGTGTGGCTTAGTTGTTGCCAAGTACTTTTCACTTCCGTCTGTGGTCTTAGCCAGAGTAATATTTTGCAATCATCTTGAAGAAGGTGCACAGTGCCCCAGACCTCTGTCTTATGTTCCCAGATTTTTCTCGGTATCCCCAGATGCTATGACTTTTGTGGAGAGAGTATTGAACCACATAACATACTTGGAAGAGCATTTAGTTTGTCCTTATTTTTTGAAAAAAGCCTTGGAAATTGCCTCTGAAATTCTGGAAACACCTGTCACAACTTATGATCTCTTCAGCCAAGTTTCCATTTGGTTGTTACGAACTGACTTTGTTTTGGAGTATCCCATGCCTGTGATGCCCAACGTGATCTTCATTGGTGGAATCAACTGCCACGAGGGGAAGCCACTGCCCAAGGTACGTTGTCTCTCCTGTAGCACATGGAGAACCACTTGGCCTTGGATGTTAAAGAAAATAGCTTCCCATCAGTGATTTGTTCTTTGCATATGTCATAGTTGAAGTTTCTTTCTGTTTTCATGAATTGTTTTGTTCCAGTTTATTTAATTGTGCCTTTGTAAACATTCTAATTCTAGTATAGTCTGTGATATTTGCATATATGTATTTGATGTAACCATGTACGATTTCCAGGTAGTATTTCAAAATTCTTTTATTTTGACAGTGACTAAAACATGGTTTGAGCCAATAGTGTGTTTCCTCCTGTGGAAAATTTCTTTAGTAGTTCTTTCTGCCTCTTTTCTTGTTATTTAACAGTTTTTATGTATATGAAGATATCTAATACAAAATTTAATATCTAGATTCAAAAAAGAAAGTATAATAATGGGCTCATATGTTCTTTTGCTTGCGTTTTCATCTGTCCATAGAAGTTGGACATGTTGACCAGCCTTTAAGCGTAGGATACAGTATGTTGTTTTGGTGATAGCATTAACATCTCTACTTTGCACATGCCTTACTTTTTTCACTTAAGTAATGGTGATAGATAAGGAAGGTTTTTCTCCTTTTTTCCTTTATGAGCAGAAGTGTGGTAAGCAACTTAAATATTTTCTTTGCCTTCCAATATTTCCACGTTCTTGTTTTTATCTCAGGAGGTCAGCATCCTAGGTGTTGCTGAGTTTGATGATGCATGATTTCAATGAATTTGAGAAACTGATTTCAAATCTTAGAAAATATCACATTAAAAACAGTAGCATACCGAATTGTAGATTTCTCATGCCTTTTCGAGCTCCAGATGTCAAACTTTTTTTTTTTTTTAAGAGACAGGGACAGTGAGAGAGAGAGAGAGAGAGAGAGAGTGAAAGACAGAATCAATTTTATTTAGTTTTTTGTGTGGCCTTCATTGCTCCGAGACTTTGCTGTGTACGTGGTGATGGGGTTTGAACCCGTGTACTTGCGCATGCCAGGCAAGCGCCATAAGCGCTGAGCCACCGCTCCAGCCCCAGATGTCAAACTTTTAAAGTTTCTTACCTCTAATAAATTTAAAATGAGAACAATTTTTAGTTTTCTGTGGAAAATACTGCCTATATCTGCTACACTTTTTACATTGTTTTCTTAGGTGGAATGATGATTTCCATATCATCGTTTGTGAATTATGGATTTGAATTTGTTATTACTTTTAAACAGATTTCTTTGTCTGTTTATAATGAATTGCTCTAAGGTACTTCTCTATTGGAATATCAATACATAGCCTTTGAAAATTTTTTAAATTAAGGAATTGAGTTGTATGATCATAAATGCTTATAAAGTAACAAGATGATACGCACCTGATCATAATGCAGAGTCACGCCTCTGTTGCCCACTCCCAAGTCTCTTGATTTTTCTGTATTTCCCTACTAAAACAGTTATAACTGTCTCTCTCACTGGAGTTTTATTAGTGTGTGTGTGTGTGTGTGTGTGTGTGTGTGTGTGTACGCGCGCGCTTGCGTGCGCGTTTAAGATTGTTCGTTTTCCAGAATTAAGTGATTGTGTAAGTACTATTTGACTTCTCAGGGAAGTTAAGAGTAAGCTACATTTTTGATTTCCCCCCAGATCCTTTTCTATCATCCCTCCCTCACCCTTCACTCCCCCCTCCCATATCTATGAGTCCCCTAGATTATGTGTTGCTTCAATTTTGGTGAGTCTAATACATGAGCTTAATCTTTCACGGAAGCCTAGGTTTTGTCCTAACCTTCACAAATGAGTCAAAACACTTATCCCTTGAGTCTCTGAGTTTGACCAATTTCACTCCGCATAATTTCTTCCTTTGCCATCAGTTTCCCTTCAAATGCCGTATTATTGTTTTTTCTTGTAGCTCAGTAGAAATCTGTTGTATATATATCACATCTTTGGATCCATTCGTACAGTGATGATCATCTGGTTTGATTCCATAATTTAGCTATTGTAAATTGAGCTTATGAAGATTGGTTTTCTTGTGTCACTGTAATTTGCTGATTCTAGCTCTTTTGGGAAAATACCCAGAAGAGGGACAGCTGGTTAGTTCAATGGATCTATCCCTAATTGTTTGACAATCACCACACTGATTTCCAGAGTAGCTTTGCAGAGTGGGTATACCAGCCTGCCTTCCACCAACAGTGTGCTAGTGTTCTTATCTCCCCACAACCCCTGCTGTTTTTGTTTATATTCATCATCTTTGCCAATCTGACAAGAGTTAGGAGAAATTTTAGTGTAGTTTTGATTTGTGTTTTTCTGATTACCAGTGATTTAGAACCCTTTCTCATGTATTCTTTGCCTTGCTCGATTTCGTGTGTTGAGAAGATTCTGTTGAGCTCTGGCCCATTTATTGATTGGAGTGTGTGTGTGTGTGTGTGTGTGTGTGTGTGTGTGTGTGTGTTTTATTGGTTCAGCATAGTCTTACATATCAGAGAGAATTGTTAAATATTCATGCATACATAGATATTGACAAAGTTAAGTCTGATCCTAGTCTAGGATCTCCCTGCCTTCATCCATTCTCCAATCTCATGTCTCCTGTTATACCCCTAAGCTATAGATGGAAATGAGCATATACATGTATATTAATTATTGAAATTTCTGGGTTTCTCTGCCTTCGTGAATATAGTTTTGCTTGTCATAGGAGTGAAGCACACCCAGTCATGTTGATAAATTCCCCTTTTCCCACCGTCTCTTCCTACCCTCTCTCCCTTCTTCCCCCACCTTCATACTTATGATTCCCCCAGCTGGTGTGAAATTTCAGCTTTGGTGAGCTTAATAATTAAAATTAGCTAACTTTTATCCTATCTTAGGTTTTAGTCTGGTTTCCACATATGAACATAGAAAACATTCGGCCCTTAAGTCTCTGTGTGGGACATTTCACTCAGACTGATTTTTTCAGTTTCCATCCATTTAGTTGCAAGAGCCATGATATCATTCTTTGTAATAGCAGAATAGAATTCCATTGTATGTATATGTATGTATGTGTATGTATGTATATGCACACACACACATATACAGAAACGTTACAGTTTTTGGATCTATTCATCCAGCGAAGGGCAACTGAGTTGATTCCATAGTTTAGCTATTGTAAATTGAGCTGCTATCAACATTGATGTAGCTGTGTCTCTGTGATATGCCAATCCTAGCTCTTCTGGAAAAATATCCAGGAGTGGGATAGCTGGGTTGTATGATGATTCCATCCCTAGTTTTTTGAGGAGTTTTCACATTGTGTTCCAGAGTGGCTGTATAACCTGCAGGCCCACCACCAGTGTATTAGTGTTCTTTTCTCCCCATAACCTCTCCACTGTCTTTTATTGTTCATATTCTTCATTTTTGCCTCTCTGACTGAAGTGAGGTGGAGTCTCAGTAAAGTGTTGATTTGCATTTCTGATTGCGACTAAGGTAGAACATTTTCTTATATATTTAATGGCCTTTTGAATTTCCTCTGTTGACAAGGTTCTGTTTCGTTCCCTAGCCTGTTTATTTATTGGACTACTTGAGATTTTGGTGATCAATTTTTTTAGTTCTTTGTTTATTTTGGATATTAGTCCCCTGTCTGAGGCATAGCAGGTAATGATTTTCTCTCATTCTTTAGGTTCTCTCTTGACTGCTTCTTTGCCTACACAGAAGTTTTTAAGTTTAATGGCATCCCACTCATTGATTCTTCTTCTTTTTTTTTTTAGAAGACATTGCTATAATATTCATATTTTGGATAATTTTCTCCACACAGAGGAGAAATTGCCACACACTGACTGTTGATGTGACTATAACCCCTTGGTGTTTTTTCTTTATATTCGCTTGACATGGTCTTACATATTAGAGGGAATTGGTGTTACATATTCATGCATAAATGGATATTGACAAAGTAAGTTAACGCTGATCCTAGTCCAGAATCTCCCCCCTTTGACCACTTCCTGCTCGCATGTCTCCTCTGCTTTACCCCCATGTTATAGATAGAAATAAGCATATTCTTGTGTATTAATTTTTGAATTTTCTGATCTTCTCTGCCCACTTGTGTATAGCTGGGGTTCTCATGGGAGTTGTGGGTTTCCAGTTGCATTGATAACTGATTGAGTTTTTGGGTCTACGAGGTCTACGGTCGTGTCGTTGGCAAATAAAGATAACTTGACTTCCTCTTTTCCTATTAGAATTCCTTTGATTTCCTTCTCTTGTCTGATAGCTCTGGCTAGGGTTTTGAGGACTGTGTTAAATAAGAGTGATGAGAGTGGACAGCCTTGTCTTGTCCCCATATTTAGTAGGAATATTTGAGTCTTTTCCTCCATTAAGTATCATGTTGCCTGTGGGTTTGTCATAAATGGTTGTTACAAAATTAAAGTATGTTACTTTGATTCCTATCTTCTCCAGAGTTTTGAGCTTAAATGGGTGTTGTGTTTTATCAAAGGGCTTTTCTGCTACAATTGATGATCATTTGTTTTTTTTTTTGTATTTAATTCTGTTTAAGTGGTGAATCACATTTATTGATTTGCATGTGTTGAACCAGCCCTGCATCCCTGGAACGAAACCCACTTGCTCATGATGTATTTTCTTTTTGATGTGGTTTTGAATGTGATTTGCTCGAGTTTCATTAAGGAATTTTACATCTGTGTACAACAGGGAAATAGGTCTGTAGTTTTCTTTTCTTGATGTGTCTTTGTTGGGTTTAGGTATTAGGGTTATGGTTGCTTCATAAAAAGTGTTTGGGAGGGTACCATCCCTTTCATTTTCATGGAATAGCTTACGAAGGAGAGGTGTTAATTTTTTCTGGTAGAACTCTGCTGAGAATTCATCAGGTCCTGGGCTTTTCTTTTTTAGAAGGCTGTCGCTATCTCAGATGTCCGTCCCTGAGGCATGGGTGGGACAATCCACTGGATTATTCCCTGGGCCGAATCAGGAGATGAGTGCCATCGGCTGGAACCCGGGTCCCACCTCATCCGGGGACCCCTTCCCTCCCAGTCGGGTAAACGAGGCAACCACACGAAACTGATGACAGCTTAGAATCCATTTATTATCCAGGCACACATGTTTTTATAGGGAGGGGAGAAGCCAAGGAATCAATAGTCCTTCTAAGGGATTTGCCAGGGGTTATGTAGATTTCGAGTACAGACAAACAACTGGGGAACAGCCTGTGGTTAGCACATTCCAACCCATCCTAATCTTCTTTTTGCATAACAATTAGTAAGCTTAACAAAGCACAACCTAGCAGCCCTTCCCAAAGGAACATATGGAAATAGTAACAAGATCACTCTAGGGCAGCTGATGAAATGGAGTGGAGGGCAAACCCCAACAATTCCCCCTTTTTATTTTATTTGAAAGAGTCCAGGATCTGTCTTAGGTTGTGGAATGCGATAACCCTCTTTACCCGTCATGGGGATGGGCAACAGCATGGTTGCTTCCCTGTCTTAGGTTAGCAAGGCATCCATTCCATCTTATCCATCATTGATTCAAGGACTCATGTCTCCTTCAATACATGGAACCATACTTGGAGGGGGGGTTCTTGCCCTTGCTGCTGTGCCAGCAGGGTTTGCTTCATTGCATGATTTTTAGTCTGTCATTGCTGCCATCGGCTGTGAGAGTGATAAACGAGGAAAATTGTACCTAAACTTAACAGTCCAATCCAGGTGGCAATGCCAGATCAATTTTTTAAGGGCTTTTGACATCCTGATAGCAAGCCAAATAAAGACATAGGCGGAACTCGGCTCTCAAGTAGAGCCTTAATTTCTCTAATTAACAAAGTGGTTAAATTTCTAAACTTGTTGTTCCAAAGGCCTCTCCCCATCTCACTTAGTTGAGATATTGATGTAGACAAATTGTGCATAGTATAAGAAACAGGTGTTACACAAATATCTTTGAACAGTGGATAACAAGACATGTGAAAAATCATACAACAATTCTAATTCTTGCATCAAGTTAGTTTAATAGCATTATGTCCGCTTGCAGCTGTTCATTAATTTGCTGTTGAGTACTTACGGCAGTAGCAGTTTCTTGAGGCAATTTGTTTACCACTGTCCCTGTGGCCATTGAATGGTGTATAGCCAGACCCGTGGCAGCAGCAGCTGCAGTTGCAGCCACAATGGCTGTCACAACAGCCGCTGTAAATCCGAAGTCCCTTCAGGTTTGATAGAGCTGAATGTTCTGGGCATTCACCTTCACTTCCACTGGAACAGGAATTGTTGCGGGGACACGTACGAGGGAGGAGTCAGGAAATCCCTCCTAGCAGGAACAAAGCTCAGTCAGATTACATGTCATTTTGATGTCCCATCAGAAGCAGAAAGCTGACGTACAAGTCATTCCGGAATCTTTTGGGGAACATCATTTTTCTATGGAAAAACCCAAACACTACCTCGACCCCAGATTAAGAGTGGGTCTGATCCATGCCATTGATTATCAAAGGGATCCTTTCACATGACTTGTGCATAGGGTCGGCCACTAGGATGCCAATGGTGTTTGGCTGTGTGTATTATTGTTAATATCCAAAGTTTAAAAATCAAGAATAAAAGGATATGATTAAGTAGGTCTCATGGGGCAGTATGTTCTCCCTTTTTATTTTTAAGTAGATTATTTTTGATGGTGAGATGTGCGCGATCCACAATGCCTTGACCCTTTTGAAAATCTGTACTTTGATCTAATCTTTATGAAATTTTTAATGTTTCCAATCACTTTAAACCTTTTGTACTCTTTACATATAGAATTACGCCTGTTAGAATTTTAGTTCTTAACAACCTTGCTTTCTTTTAGTGAAGACCCAGATTAAAGCAATCTTCAATTATCTTTTTATTTTCCAATCTATAAAAGCACATTTAATAAACCCAAATGTATGTTACCTTATAGAAACTAAATCAAGATAACTTTAATTTACTTAGCAGTTAATGATTTTGACTTTGTAAATTTATTAGTTGTTTCCTCTAACAAACACATTTATAGAGATTAATCCCATTTATGTTAAATCTACTTTACTCTTTTGTTGTTAACTTAGGTTATCCAAGAAACCTCAAGATATTAGAAATATAAACCATCTTTTTCCATTGAAGAAAAATCCTAGAAGTACTGAATGAAACATTCTAAACATTTATAGAACATTTTATTGGTTGACCACCTAGAAAACAAATTTGTAAGCTAGTACTCTTAAATATATCTTTATTCTTATGTCTAAATGATTTAGATTGAACCTCTTTTTAAATGCTTAAGTCAGGTTAATTAAAAGTCATTTGGATCCATTTTTTTTCCTTTTTTAAATTTAATTTATGAGCTCTCATTTATAAGCCAATTTGGACCATATTGAATATATATATAACATACATGTACAAACACACAGGACAGGTGTGCACATACACAAAAAGAAAACCCAAGAAGAAACAGATTTTAGAACCTTGCAATATTTGACCTTTTGAATAAAGACAGCAGTAAAAACCATAATTTATAAAAACTCTATATAAAACAAGGCTGTTGAAAAATACCTGCAGGTGAATAAAATAGGTGAATTCACTGGTAAAATTGAGTTTAAGATCTAAAAAATGAAATGGCCATATTTATTTTAGTAAAAGAGCATGCATACATCTTTAGTACCAGAATTAGAGTTAGTCTGGGCATTGAAGGAATGAGAGCAGGCGAAATCCTCAGGAAGTTGTTTTTAAAGAATAAAGAAAACATATATGATAGCTTTTTAATCTCTTTTTTGGGTCCAAATGAAGAGAAAACTCCTTAGGAATTAACTTGGAGCAGATGGCCTTTTTCTTAGGCTTTTCAACAGCTTGAGTTTAAAAGTAGCATTTTTTCTTTTTTTTTTTGTCTCTCAAACTGGTTTAGGGGTTAGCTCATGTAATTTGCATTGTAAAAGATGGCTAATTAGCTGGTGTTTCCTTTTCTTTTACAAAGGAGCTAAGCTGCAAAGTGATAGAATGAGGTTTCTCTAGGGCATTTTTGGGTTATGCAGGCTGGTGGTGAACCTGGCATAACATGAGAATGAAGCTCCTGTCTGAATTAGTGGACATCCTTTAAAATTAAGGGAAGGGAGGGAAAAGGCAAACTTTTTCATATCTTCTGGGTGGTGGGGAATGGAAAAGAAACAATCCTTAATGTCCATAATAATTGAACTTGCGACCTGTAATGCACGCCAAGCAAGCGCTGCGAGCGCTGTAACCTCTGAGCCATCACTTTAGCCCCCAGGTTCCCATGGATACCATGGGGCTTGGCCAATGCCCCCAGAGTTATAGGGGGATGTGGTATGCGGTGAGGGCGGGAGAGAAAGTGATCCACTTTTAGTAGGCCGTAGGGCCGAGCCAAAAAGAGAAAATGCCCCGAGGTGGGGGAGGTCCCCAGATTGGACTTGAGCTTTCCTAAGGAGCTGCTCAATTTGGTCCCACGTATCCCAATCAAATAAGTTACTTTCAGGTAGCTGGAGGGCCACCCCAATCAGAGAAATAAGGACTGCTGCAGCAAGGAGAGGCCCAAACATCGGGGCCCAAAAGTGTTGAGGTGAGCCACAGGGCTCACCTGGCATGGGGAACATAGGAAAGAGAGAAGGAGCCCAAGAATGCTGAGGTAATTTAGAGAAAGTGGGGCCCTGAGACTAGGGCGGTGGGCCTTCTCGACCGAATAGGGAGAAATTAAAAGGAAAAAAGCGGGGCCCTAAGATCAGGGCAGTGGGCTTACTCAGCCGAATGGGGAGAAATTAAAAGGAAAAAAGTGGAGCCCTAAGACCAGGGCAGTGGGCTTCCTCAGCTGAATGGGGAGAATTTAAAAGGAAAGAAAGCGGGACCCTAAGATCAGGGCGTTGGGCAACTCAACGGAGCCAGAATTTCTTTAATATCTTTCTGGCGAGCAATGTCCTGACGGGGGGAGTGTGAGCCATTCCTCACATGGGGCACCAATTGTCCCTACCTCAGACGTCCATCCCTGAGGTGCGGGCGGGACAATCCACTGGATTATCCTCCAGGAGCCGAATCAGGACATGAGTGCCAATGGCTGGAACCCAGGTACCCCCTTGTCTGGGGACCCCTTCCTTCCCAGCCGGGGAAATGAGGCAACCACACGCAACTGATGGCAGCTTAGAATCCGTTTATTATCCAGGCACACATGTTTTTATAGGGAGGGGAGAAGCCAAGAAATCAATAATCCTGCTAAAGGAGTTGCCAGGGGTTATGTAGATTTCGAGTACAGACAAACAACTGGGGAACAGCCTGTGGTTAGCACTTTCCAACCCATCCTAATGTTTTTGCATAATAATTAGTAAGCTTAATAAAGCACAACCTAGCAGCCCTTCCTGAAGGAACTTATGGAAATAGTAACCAGATCGCTCCAGGGCAGCTGATGAAATGGAGTGAAAGGCAGACCCCAACAAAAGGCCTTATTTCCTGTTTCAATTTTGTTACCTGAGATTGATTTGTTTAGATTTTCAGTGTCCTCCTGAGTTAATTTGGGTAAATTGTATGTAACTAGGTATTTGTCCATGTCTCTCAGCCATATGCAGACAATTGCAATTTGATCCTTATCTCTCACCTTCCACAAAAATCAAATTGAAATGGATCAAAGAATTTCAATTAAATCATCAACTGTACAATTTTGCTAGAAGAAAAAGTAGAATCAACACTCCACCACATTGATGTAGGCACCCCTTCCTTAATAAGACTCCACTAGCATTAGAATTAAAGCCAAGATTAAATGACCGGAATGTCATTAAACTGAATATTATAGAAATGTCTTCCAAAAAAAATCAATGAGTGGGATGCCATTAAACTTAAAACTTCTGCATAGCTAAATAAGTAGTCAAGAGTGTCAAGAGAGAACCTACAGAATGGGAGAAAACCTTTTCCCACTACACCTCCAACAGGGGACTAATATCCAGAATATTCAGAGAACTAAATAAAAACAGAACACAAAAAACACAAATAATCCTATCAATAAATGGGCTAGGGAACTAAACAGAAAGTTCTCAACAGAGGAAGTCCAAAAAGCCAATAAATATATGAGAAATGTTCTACATCACTAGCAATCAAAGAAATGCAAACCAAAACTTCACTAGGATGCCACCTTCAGTCAGAGGGCCAAAAATGAAGAATATAAACAATAACAGTTGCTGGAGAGGAAACGGGAAGAAAGGAACACTAACACACTGTTTGTGGGACTGCAAATTTGTACAACCACTCTGGAAATCAGTGTGGAAACTCCTCAAAAAACTAGGGATGAAACTACCTTAATGACCCAGCTATGCTACTCCTGGGTATTTTCCAAAAGAGCTAGAATTGACATACTAAAGAGACACAGCTACATCGATGTTTATAGCAACTCAATTTACAGTAGATAAGCTATGAAACCCAGATGCTCCTCAATGGATGAGTGGATTAAAAAACTATGGTGTATATATATATACAATGAAGTTTTACTCGGCTATTAGAGAGAATGATATGGCATTTGCAGCCAAATGGATGGAGATAGAAAAAATTATGTTCAGTGAACTATTCCAAACTCAGAGACAAAAGGGCCAAATATTTTCTCTCATATGTGAAAGCTAGAGTATAATCTAAGACAGGATGAAAGTTAGCTAAGTTTGCTAAGTTTAAATAATAAACTCAGCGTAGTTGAAATTTCACATAAGCTGGGGGAACCATAACTGTGAAGGTGGGGGGAGAAGGGAGGGAGGCAGGAAGGAGAAAGAGGGACTACGGGAGTTATCAATGCACTGGGAACCCTCGACTCCTGTGAGAAACCCAACTATACACAGGCGGGCAGAGAAGATCAGAAAATTAACGCACACATATATGCTTATTTCTATCTATATATGGGTGTATTGCAGAGGAGACATAAGAGCGGAGAGTGGACAAAATGGGGAGGTCCTGGATGAGGATCAGCCTTAATGTACTTTGTCAACATCCATGTATGCATGAATATGTAATAACAGTTCTCCCCAATATGCAAGACTAGGCTGAACAAATAGAAAATATATTTTCGTTGAATTTTGCTGAGTATGGTATTTTTTCTGGCAATTATTTTCTTTCAGTGTTTGAAAAATTTTGTTCCACGCTGTCCTTGCCTTTATGGTCTGAGTTGAGAAATGCACTGTAATTCTTATTAGTTTGCCTCTGAATGTGACGATATTTTTCTCTTATTGCTTTTAATGTTCTTTCCCTTTTTTTCTCTCTCTTATTTGTTTTGTATATGATGTGTCTTGGTGAGTTTCTTTTTGGTTAGCTCTCTTTGCCGTTCTGTGGACCTCTTCAATATGAATTTCTGGCTCTATTCTGATATGAGGGAAATTTTATTTGATTGTCTCTTTGAGAAAGCTTTTTATGCCATTTGTGTGTTTCTCAATGCTCTCCCCTATCCCAATTGCTCTCAGGTTTCTTCTGATTTCATCCCATACTACTTGGAAATTCTGATCTAGATAGATAAGGTGTTTTTTTCTTGCTTGCTCTCCATGCGTTCAAGATTACTCAGCCTGTCTTCATTGTGCGATATTCTTTCTTTGAGAGCTGAAATTCTATTTTCTACTGTGATTACCCTGATAATAATATTTTCCATTGAGCTTTTAATTTGGTTGCCTGTGGTTTTGAATTATTAGAGCTCTGCTACATCTTTTTTCAGTGATTCAAATTCTTTATTAAAATGGTACATCAGCTCCTGTAGATGCTCTCTTATTTCTTTCCTTAAATCTTCATTCAATTCCTTTCTAATAATGGATGGAGATGGGTAGAATTATGCTCAGTGAAGTCTCCCAATCTCAGAGACTCAAGGGCCGAATGGTTTCTCTCATCTGTTGATGTTAGCATATATGGGGAAGCAGAAGGGCAGACGGCTAACCTAACAAAACTTCAAATTGAATGACTTTCAGAGTAATAGGGGGATGGCTCTCTAGGATGGTTGAAGGTGTAGAGAGGGGGATGGGGAGGGGGCGGAGGGTGTATGAAGAGCTCATAGGAGTCTGGAGATTGGGAAGATGGGGGAACCATCCCAGAAGCCGATGTCATTCCTCCACGAGCTACCCATTTAACGCGTGAGTTCTTCTGGGGGAAACTGCAACAGGTAAAACCCAAGGTGGTCATCCATCTTCTGGCATTACCCCTGGATAACAAAGTTTATATACTTTGATTGCTATTGTTTTGAATGTTTCCCCCTCAACTGTATCTCTATATACTTCTAATAATAAAAAAAGAAAGTAGAAAAATTCCTTGCTAATTTTAATAACCCATTTTTTGTTGCTTTCCTCTCTGTTTTCATCCTGGTTGTTATCCATGGACTTCTTGACTGGAGAATTGTGGGTTTGAGGAGGAGAATCATTTCCATTTTTCCTCATTTTTCAGTGTTGGGCAGTGGGTTCTGAAATCTTGCATTGCTTATTTCATGTTAGGATTTTGTTGATGGACTGTGGGGTTTTTATCTCTTTGCTTTTTTGGGCTGGGATACAGTTTGAATGGAAAAAATCCAACCCCTGGCTCTCTGCTTGTGAATTATTAGTGACCTTTACAATTTCTAATGCCTCACTAGATAAAGGAAAATAGTCAATATAGTACAGGCAATGTATACGATAGTCAGCATTTATCTAGTTACTTTTCTCCTTCTGTATCTGTGAAACTGTTAACTACCACCTATGAGAGGAATTGAAGGATTCCACCAGAATATAGTCAGACTATATCCATTCTAAAAGTTTAGCATTTACTATACCCATTTTCAAGTTTAGTATTGTCTTCATATTTCCACTACCTCCATAGGTAAAGAAAAATAGACTTGGTAGCAAAGGAGATGTGATAGGAAGGTATAGAAGAACTTTTGAATTTGGAGTAAGAGAGGGAGATGACATAGGATATTCTAAAAAAAAAAAAAGGAAGAGACTGAGGTAATGATTGTAGGTCAGGAGGAGAGAGAGAGGAATAATATTTAGTGGTTGCTGGAAGAAAGTGAAGAAGAAGATAGCAGAGAAGCTCACCACCCAGGGGCTTACAGCACAAAGCAAAATGTGCTGGTCTGCAAGAACATAAGCACTTTTAGATGGTTGAATTGATTCACTTTCATTTAGTGTTTTTCTGAATTTCCCTTTGTTTAAACCTCTTTTGGTCTAGGATATATAAACACCTCTTCTTTAGTAAGTTTTCATGTTTTTAAGTCCTTGTATATTGATAATATTATTTTTCAGTGTGATCTTTCATTCACACATAATAAGGATCTAATTTTATTTATTCTCTGAAAGTATAGTCCATTGTCCCACACCTTTTAGTAATAATTCCATTCTTCATTGAATTGAAATGCATGCTTATCAAGTTTTAATTTTCTTTGTGGTGTCCATTGAACTGGGGAGGAAGAAAAGCCATCTAATCTAGGACAGAAGCTAGGCTAAAGTTTCCACTGGGATTTCTATGGCAACCAGCTTAGCTGAATTGCAATTTGATGATATCTGTATTCAAGCACCACAGTAATAGTGAAGGTTCACGTGGCCCATGTGCTGGTCACTGTGATCAGGTCCTGCTTTGTTTGTTTCTACCAGCCCTGGAGGTGTAACTGTCATTTCTACCAATGCTGCTTGTGAGGTGAGAATGGAGTGGGTGTCCTGGAGGGTCGTGGAAGGCAGTCAGGATGACTGCCTGCATGGGTCCTTTCCTTCTCTGGAGCCAGATCCCAGGGAAGGCACTCCGTGTGGTAGTGGGGGACCTAGGGAAGGAGGAGGGGTATTGTTATAGTGAGCTGTTCTTGCTCCTCTTCCAAACCAAATGAGACTCAGTTTTGTGTACTGCTTGTGTGGTCTCAGGCTTGTGCGCATGTGTTGGAGTTTTAAAAGATGTCCTAGTTGGGAGGTGTCTGGAGAAATTGAGTTACCATAGCTGCTTGTCACATAGGAGCAGATCCCTGGAGTGGTTCATCTAGGTGAGCTCTCAGTGCTCTTGCAGCATTTCAGAGGCCTTGGAAAGTTTGGAAATGAATCCTGCTGAAAACAGAAGAGCGATCAGCAGTGTGTGTCCATAGCACATTCCACTATGAACCACAATTTCACTGTCAGTAAGCAGGTGAGGATGAAGGGCCTTGTAGTTTCTTTGAAGGTTGATCTCTCATTTCATTCTGAGCCAAGAGTCTTTGGCAATCTGAAGGTCAAGTCCAAGGTTTTCTTTTGGACAAATTGTGAAATCTGATCTTATTTGGAAATTGCCTTTTAATGTTTTTACTCCCCATGTCCAAACTCATTGCTGAATAATCCTGTTCCTTGGGTCACATTGTGTTATAGGCATGGTGTCGCTCCCCCCAGGGGTTCTGGAGCGGGGAGCGGCCGGAACGACCTCCGCGGACCTTAGCTGTTCCCCGGGGCCAGCAGGACACTGGGAACCAGGCGCCGGCAGGACAGGGCTGGGGACCGGGGAAGAGGAGTCGCTCCCCGCAGCGTTCCTGAGCGAGGAGTGGGCAGAACTACCTAGCAAGCCTGGGCCGTCCTCCGAGGGGCCGAGTTAGGACAGGGCTGGGGAAAGGAGTCGCTCCCCGCTGGACTCCAGAGCGAGGAACGGGCAGAACGACCCAGCCTGGGCCGTCCTCCGAGGGGCCTAGTTAGGACAGGGCTGGGGAGCCGGGAACAAGGGGGCAAACGCTGGCGGCTGGAACACGGGACCTGCATCTTCTACTGCTGCTGATCTCTCTGACGTCTCTGCTGATCTCTCCGGTTCTATGCGTCTTCTCTGCTTTCTTCCTTCAGGACAGGGCTGCTTTCCTCCTGGCTGCCTTCTTATCTGGTTCTATGCTTTCTCTTTGGCTGCTTCCTCTTCTTTGGATACTTCTTTACCTGACTAGCTGCTACTCTATTTATCCATTAGAGCAACCAATAGGGGCACAGTGCAAACACATTTCTCCAATTGTAACAAATGAGTGGCCGAATAGCTTAGTCATGCGGTCAGGCAATTTGCTAATTACAAGCCAGCTGGACCCCTTAGAGTTGTTTACCACCAATTCTTTTACAAGCCAGCTGAGCCTCATGTTCCCAACAGCATGGTGCTCTGCAAGGCAGAGGTCATAAGCTATTGTAAATGTGGAAATCTTACAAGCAGGGTGTGCCAGCAAATGGTGTTCATTAATCATTGTTCATCTGAGTAAATCATTGGCAGTGGGCATAACATATATTCATGATTGATGAATGCACACTCACTGCTGTGGTACTTAATTGCCTGCATTTCTTCCTACTACTCTGTTCCCTGAGTGTAGGATCCCAGCAGCTGGATTGCTCAGCTGTCCCATGGCTCCTGCAGCTATGCCATCTCCCCTTCCTCTGTGTGTGTGTCTTCTGCTGGCATCTGGCTTTGCCGAGGCAGGCAAGCTGCTGGTGATGCCCATGGATGGCAGTCACTGGCTTAGCATGCAGTCTGTTGTGGAGAAACTCATCCACAGAGGGCATGAGGTGGTGGCTGTTGTGCCAGAGGTGAGTTGGCAACTGGGGCAGTCATCGAATTGTACAGTGAAGAGTTTTTCAACTTCTTACACTCTGGAGGACTTGGACCATGAATTCAAGTTTTTTATTGACACCCAATGGAAAACGCCAGAGCAAAGTCTGCTTTCTCTGTTAACTGGTTCATCCAAAGGATTTTTTGACATCACTTTCTCACGGTGTAGGAGTTTATTTGATGATACGACATTAGTGGAATACTTAAAGGAGAGCTCTTTTGATGCGGTGTTTATGGATCCTTTTGATGTGTGTGGCTTAGTTGTTGCCCAGTACTTTTCACTTCCATCTGTGGTCTTCACTAGGGGAGTGTTTTGCCAGTATCTTGAAGAAGGTGCACAGTGCCCCAGTCCACCGTCTTATGTTCCCAGACTTTTATTGAGATACTCAGATGCTATGACTTTCGTGGAGAGAGTATGGAACCACATAACATACTTGGAGGAGCTTTTCATGTGTCCTTATTTTTTTAAAAATGCTGTGGAAATTGCCTCTGAAATTCTGGAAACACCTGTCACAACTTATGATCTCTTTAGCCAAGTTTCCATTTGGTTGTTACGAACTGACTTTGTTTTGGAGTATCCCAGACCTGTGATGCCCAACATGATCTTCATCGGCGGAATCAACTGCCACCAGGGGAAGCCACTGCCCAAGGTACGTTGTCTGTTCTCTAGCACCTGGAGAATCACTTGGCCTTGGATGTTAAAGAGAATATTTTTTCCACGGTGATTTGTTATTTGTATGTATAATAATGAATGTTTCTTTCTGGCCTCCTGAATTGTTTTTTCCCATTCATTTAATTGTGGCTGTGCAACCATTCTAATTCTATGTCCCCTGTTGATGCTTGTACATATGTATTTCATATGATCCTATAAAATTTCCAGGTTGTAATATTAAAACTGTTGTATAATGCAACTGGCAAAAGCATGTTTTTATGCCAATACTGTTTCATCCTATAGAAAAGTACTTCAGTAGTTTTGAAATTTGTGTATGTATATGAAGATATCTAATACAAAATTTCATATTTAGCTTCAACATACAAAGCCGTAATGTGCTTTTGCTTGCATTTTTACTTGCAAATAAATGTTGGACATGTTCACCAGCCAGTACTGGTAGATATAACATGTTCTTTTGATGATAGCACTAAAATCTTTACTTTCCATATTTCTTACTTTTTCACTCAAGTAATGGTGATGGATAAGGATAGTTTTTGTCCTTTTTGTCTTTATGAGCAGAAGAAGTGTGGTAAGCAACTGAAATATTTTCTTTGCCTATCAGTATTTCCAATTTCTTGCTTTTATCTCAGGAGGCCAACATTTGGAGTTGCTAGAGTTGATGCGATACGTATACCACATTAAATGAATTTGAGAAATTGGTTTCAAATTTTGGAAAACCTCACGCTAAAAATAATAGTATACTGAGTGGTAGATTTCCCATGCTCTTTCCAGGCCTGGATGTCAAACTTAAAATTTCTTAAGTTTGACAAATGTAAAATGAACACAATTATTAATTTTCTGGGCAAAAAACTGAGTGAATCTGCTACATTTTATACATTCTGTTTTGATTGGAAAAATAATGATTCCTATAACCTCTTATGAATTATATATTTGCATTTGTTATTTTAAATGGAGCTCTTTTTTATAATGAATTGCTGTAAGGTTCTTATGTATTTGGAATATTAATAGTTAGTCTTTTTCAGTATATATATGCACAGAAAATATTTTTTTAATTGTCTCTTCATCATCTTTTGTCATATAGTGTTTTCCGCTTTAGGTGGTAAAATTGGTAGAGTTTCATTTAGTGGTTTCTTGATTTCAATGTATTTATATCTCTTTAGGTCTAGGATATATAAACTCTTGTTTAGTACGTTTTAATGTTTTTAAGTCCTTGTGTATTGATAACATCATTTTTTCAATATGATCATTCATTCATGCAGAATAAGTATGTAGTTTTATTTATATTCTCAAAGTACAATTCATTCTCCTACACCTTTTAGTAATAATTCCACTCTTTATGGAATTGAATGGATCCTCGTTAAGTTTTAATTTTCTTTGTATCTGTTTGTGAACCCTCAGTTTTTTCCTGCTGACTTATTCATCTACTCAAGCCATGATACCACATTTTGATTCAGTAGCTTTGTGGTACATTTTAATAATAACTTCATGGCATTCCTTATTTTTGCTATTTGTTTTTCTAAATCTTGTTGGTGATTCTCACAATGAATTCTTCTTCGTATGATGAAAAGTTGTTTTGTTTCATTGTAAGAAATAAAAATGATCCATTAGGGGTCTATTAATATTACATTCAATATTTTTGTAGTTTGCGAATGATTGGCATGTTCCTTTTGATGTTGTCATGCTATTAGGTATTATGTAAACCATTTTATTTCTTCAGATGATATTTCATGGCCATTAGCAGAAAATTGCGTTTCTTATGTCAGAATTTTCTTTCTTAAAGTATATTTGTAGGGGGCTGGAGCTGACACAGTTAAGTCCCTTGCCTGGAATGTTTGTGTACACGGGTTCAAACTCCAGCACCATGTACACAGCTAAGTGTCAGAGCAACAAAGGTCACATGAGAAATTAAATAAAAATTGATTCTGTCTATCTCTATCTCTGTCTCTCATTGTTCCTCACTCTCTAAGAGGAAAAAAAAGTGCATTCATAGGCATTTTGTTATGTTTGAAAGTATCTCAGTTTTGTTTCAAGGTTTTTAGTGAGTCCTTTAATAAAGAGTGAATAAGTACTTAATTTTATTGGTAAAGTGCAGGTTTGGATTTTCTTCATTTATGTTGTATCTAGGGCATATTTCTAATTTCTTTTATGAGTTTGTGAGATTCTCCAACTGCAAATAATTTCCTCCTTGATTTTTATACTGGTTGTATTTTATACTTGGTTGTTTTATACTGGTTTAGTCAGCTGCATTATTACTATTATGACATACCCAAGGCACTTAACTTATATAGAGAAAAGGTGTGCTTAAGGCTCCTGAGTCTATAGCTTCCAGTCATCAAGTGGCCCCTTCTCTTTGTGTCTCACGTGAGAGTGGCACATTCTGTCAGTCTTATGTGGAGTAAGGTGCTCACCTCAGGAGCCTAGATGCAAAAAGCAAGACACAGAGGGGCAGGTTTCCCAGTTCCCTTGAGGGACACACCCCAACAAACTAAGGATGTCCCTTTAGTCCTGTCCACCACCACAAAAGTTTGTACCATCCTCCTCCCCCCAGTAGCACCACCATGGGGCCAAGCTATTAGCACCAGATCTTTATGACACAATTATCCAAACCATTGTTAGAACTATTTGTTTTGTTTACTGGAGCAGTTACTTTCAAAACAGTATGTACTCACACAGTAGGTCTAGGCAGTTAAATTGTGAGTTGATTATTTGGAATTATAATTATTTTTCTTTTTTTATTAGATGTATATAGAGATACAATTGAGGGGGAAACATTATCAAACCATCAATAACCAAAGTATATATATTTAGTTATCCAGGGGTAATGCCAAATCATGGATGCCCAGCTTGGGTTTCCCCTGTTGCTGTTTTTTTCCAGAAGAACTCTTGTGTTAAATGAGTATCTCGTGGAGGAATGACATCTGCTTCTGAGATGGTTCCCCCATGGAATTATAATCTTGAGCGATACAAGAGCAGTTATCTTGGTAAATGCATAGTTTTATGGTTCAACACCTGATGTTGTACTTTGAATTTATTATGGATGGATTACATATTTTTATTGGTTGTTCTATCTTCTTAAAAGTTCAACAGACCTTGTAGCAGAGTCAGATTCTCTGACATATTTTCAGGGGTTTGATGTGAGGGTCTATTCATTGTGTTGGTGGCAAAGTGAAATAAGGCTCTTTTAAAAGAATGGAGACTACAGTTTCAGGTGTGTGAAAATTTGGCGTGGCTTTCTGCTCTTGAGAAGACCCGGGAAGGAGATGCAAGTAATAGGAGCATAAGAGGTTGAGCGTCTTGAAAGGGCTTCTCTATTACCTAGGTACCCTTGCTGTGTACCTAATGGTGTGTCCTTGCCACTTCCTGAACCATTCCTGAGTTCAGTGTGGCGGATTGGGTCAGCCTTCATCTAGAGATGTCTGTATGACAAGAAGCATATTGAACCACAAAGAGATTTGTGTATATTTAGTTATATATATGATGTTGTAATATTCTTATTCAACAATATAAACTTTTAATGGAAATCTATTGATACATTTATGTATAAAATTTGTAAATGTTTCATTTATAGGTACTGAAAAATAAATGTTTGAAACCTTTTACATATTGAAAAGTTTTATGCTAATTAATGTGTGCATTTGTGAATGAAAACAAGGAGGTGAAATTCTCTAAGAGGAATTTATTCCCTTTTCAAAGAAGGCCCGTGGATTAAGAGCCTGGATACAGTGCAAGTACACAAGTAGCTTTTCATCAGAAGCACTGTGAACTGTGTTTATTTTCTCCTCGTGTTTCAGATGGGCAGCCTATCTTGTGAGAAAGCAGTCTTAGTAGTGATGAAGAAGGAGTCTTAGTCTGAATTGCATCTCTCTGATGAGAAGGAACCTTGAGGATAAGAGTGTGCTTGATGGTGCTTGATGTGTGTATATATATATATATATATATATATATATATATATATATATATATAATGTGTACACACATGCCTATAATCTCAGTGACTTGCTTGGGAGGCAAGAGTATCTTAATTTCTAGGCCAACATTAATCACTTTTCAGGACCCTAAAGCTACTTACAAAGACCCTTTCTGAATTAAAAGGGCTGCCAATGTTGTTTAGTGGGTACATGCTCCTGGGTTCAATGCCCAGTACAAAAAAGGAAAAGAAAGTTGTTTACTTACAGAAAATTAGACTGTAGTGTAATGAACACACATATATCCACCCTTAAATTGACATAAATTTTAATATTTTGCTGTACAATTTATTTATCCATTATTTTTTCCTTTGGGAAAATATTTGTAGTTATGTAAAACATTTTTTTGCATGCCCTTCTGTTCCTAAATACATTGTGTTATTTAGGCTTCTCTATCTGGTTTTTTATTAATCATATAAAATAAGGAAGTTTTGTTACATGACAAATCATGATTATCACACTGAGAAAATAGGTTTAATGTATAAATACAGTCTCATTTTCAGTTCATAAGAAAAATTTCTTGTTGTCTCAAAAATGCTTTTTACATTTTTGTAATGGAATCCAGAAATAAATACACACTTCCTTAGTAAATTCATTCTTTTGAAAGGGTACCAAAACCAGTCAAATGGATGGAATGGAATGACCTCTTTAGCCAGTGGTGCTGGGACAAC
The DNA here is from genome assembly GCA_004027875.1 of Aplodontia rufa. Taxonomy (NCBI): domain Eukaryota; kingdom Metazoa; phylum Chordata; class Mammalia; order Rodentia; family Aplodontiidae; genus Aplodontia; species Aplodontia rufa. The sequence goes on from PVKS010016119.1 coordinate 27,218, forward strand.
TGAATGTCCACATCAAAACCTGAAGTTGGACCCTTACCTTATGGCATATTCACAAAGTAATTTAAAATGGATCCTAGCTCCAAATATAAAAGTAAAAAAAAACTCTTAGAAGAGAACACTGGTTTAGAACTTTAAGATCTCATATTTGCCAGTGATTTTTAGACATGATATCAAAACAGGAGATACAGCCACATCATGAGAGAACATATTTGCTAATGATATACCTCATAAGGGTCTGGTATGCAAAATAGACAAGGAACTCAAAACAATCCAAGGACTTGAGTGGACATTTCTCCACATAAGGTGTACAAATGAAAATAATCATAGGGCAAGATGCTAAACATTGTTAGTTATTAGCAAAATGCAGACAGAAGCTACAAGTAGCACTGCATACTCACTAGAATGACCAAGAGGAGGAGGAAAGCTGTGTTGTCAGATGTAAGGAAATTAGAACTCATAAGTGGTTGGTGGGGGTGGGGGCTGCAGCAGTGTCTCAGTGGTTGGAGCCCTTGGGTGTAATGCCCACAGATCCAGGTTCAAATCCCAGCACCACTTATGCAACTAAGTGTTGGAGAAACAAAGGTCTGATGAATAAATCAATGAAGTTGTTTCTCTCTTAAAAAGAAAAATGATTGATGGAATTGTAATATGGTGCAGCCACCCTGGAAAACAGTGTGGTGGGTCCTGAGTATGTTAAATGTGGAAGTGCCACGTGACCCAGCAATTACCTTTGGGTACGTGTGCCGAGAATACAAAGCACGCACTGAAGCAAATGGTTGTGCATCAGTATTGACAGAAGCGCTCTTTTTAATAGCAAAGTGGTGCAGATGACCACGAAGGCCATCAGCAGGTGAAAAGGTAGACAGCGTGTGTACCTGCATGCAGCAGAACAGTATTCAGCCATGAAAAGGAATGATGCAGAGAGAAATGTGTACAGTGGATTAGCCGGGAACGCAGTATGCAAAGTAAAGGGACCCAAACACGGTGCGACGACTTCTACGTACAGTATCCAGGATAGGGAAATCCATAGAGACACAGAGCAGCTCAGTGGTTTCCAGAGGCTGAGGGTAGACGAGAACTGGGAATGAACAATTGCTAGGAAAGGGATTTCCTTTTGTGGCCAGAAAATATCCTGGAACTATAGTTTTGATTACACAACATCATGACTGTAGTAAATGCCACTGAACTGTTCACTTTACATGATGAAGACTGAATATTTTGTCAGGCGTAATTGACCACAGTTCAGAAATGAGGAGAAAAAATGCCTTTTGATAGTTCATTAATTTGAATCAAGATATAAAGGCGTTTTCACATTTCATTATCGGTTGTAGCATGATGTTAGTCTATGAGTGCTTCCTCCCTTTTGTAAAGTACTGTTGGGATTGACTCTAGTGTCTTGAGAGTGGACAGAAATGGTGTTTGAGACTGTTGATCCCGAAGAAGGAGGCACTAAAGGAAGTCTTGAGTTTCTGTCCAAAAGCCATGCTGGTCAGCCTGCTGATCTGCACAGTGGAGCCTGAGGGATCACCCTGAAGGTTAACTGTTCAGTCCCTGCTTCAATCCTCGGCATTGGGATGGAAGGGTGAGGCTACTGTGAATGCAGTGAAAAATGCCAGGTTGGGACCTTCATGGATGGAGTGTGCAGGCCCCTTCTCCCACAGACCATTTAGATGAGAATTTGCGGAATTTGACCCTTGAAGGGCCTCTCGACACGCACACCATCCTTTTTGTTTGCACATTTTGTACGAAGCTAAGAAGAAGCATATGTTCCTCAGGTGGAACCATCAACACCTTGTCCGTTTACTTGGGTTTGGGAATATGTCATCCATTCAGCCTTTCAGTGATGGTGACTGTAAGCGATTTGATAGCAGCGAAGATCCCTAAGTTTCCAGCATAAAATAGCTTTCATCATTCACAGCAGAGCAAGGAAGGCAAGACACTTCAGGGTCTTATCACTCTTCTGTCTGCTGCCTTCATATCAGATATCCAAGGGGTGACACGTCCCTTCCATGCACAACAGAGATTAGGAAATAATTAATTCATCTTGTGATAGAAAAACTGTTGGGTGGATTGCAAGTTCAAACCTAGCCTAAAACAGGTTAGAAAAGGCACGAGCAACTTAGTGAGATCCCGTCTGAAAGTAAAAAATGAAATTGGACTGGGGATATGGCTCAGTGGTTAAGTGTTCCTGGGTTCAAAACCAACTAAAATTAAAACAAGAACAACAATGATCCAGAAATCCTGCTAGAAAGCAGAGAACCCGTCCAGTGAGCCCCTGGCAGGGTGGGACCCATGACTGTTTCAGTGGGGGAGTGGAGTGGGTACCACTCTCCCAGTGTTCCCAGGCAGGGTCCCAGGCCTCAGTGGGCCTGTCAGTCAAGTGTCCTGCACTGTGAGCAGACACTTCCTATAATCTGTCATGTTGATAATAGCTATTCTCACAGGTGTGAGGTGATAATTTGTTGTCATTTGCATTTCACTACTGCATAGTGAGTGTTTTTCAGAAGTCTATTTTACCATTGTATGCCCCCCCCCCTTTTTTTTAAGAGAGAGGGACAGTGAGAAAGAGAGAGAGAAGATGAGAAATAAGTTTTATGTAGTTTTCCATTTGGCTTTCATCACTCCATGACTTTGTTGTATACGTGGTGCTGGGGTTTGAACTTCCGTACTCGCCCGTATCTGCTGAGTTACCGCTCCAGCCTCTGTATGTCTTTTTTTCAATAAATATTTGTTCCAGTTCCTTGTCCCATTTTTGTCTGTTTGTTTTCAGGTGAGCTTTTTGTTTTCCTAAGTATTTGTTTTCTTTTAGTGCCCCCTTCTGGGTTTTTATCAGGCTAATGCTGGCTTCGTAACAAGTGTTTGAAAGTATTTCCTCTGAGTTTTTGGAACAGTTTGAGAAGGACTTGTAATGGTTTTTCTTTAAATGCTTGATAGAATGTAACCATGGAGGCACTGTGTCCTGCTTGTACTTCAGTGGAAGATTTGTTGTTGTATCAATCTGCTTCCTCAGTGTTGGTTTATTTTCTGTTTCTTCGTGACTCAGTTTGGATAGGTTGTGGGTTTCGTGGGATATGCCAGCTTCTTTTGGGTCATCCAATTTGTTTTCATGAAATGGCCTAGAGGACTGTTTTAAAGCCTTGCCTGTTGGTGGTATTGGCAGTACTGTCTCCTCTTCCATTTCCAGTTCTCCCTACCTGAGCCTTCTCTCATTTCCTCACACTGTATAGTTTCTAAGTTTTGTTCATCTTCCTCGAAGCCAGGAACTGCCATGTTGTTATTTTCTGTTCTTTTTTCTAGTCTCTTTCTTATTTCTTTCTCTTCTGATCTTTACTAATTCTCTATTTCTGTTCATTCTGAGTTTAGTTCATTCTTCTTTTGCTATTTTCAGAGGGAATGTTGAATTTGTAATTTGAAATCATTATTCTCTCTTAGATGTAGTGTTTATGGCTACATTACTGGTTTTGCTATATTGTGTAATTTTTGGTGTGTTTTATTTCTATTTTTATTTATTTTAAGATACTTCTAATTTCCTCCTTTAATTTCTCTCTGGACCACTTAGTTGCTTGGGACTGTATCATTTAATTTTTATGACTTAGTGATTCATTTAAAATTCCTTCAGTAGTTGATTTCTAGTTTTATGTGACTGTGATTTGAAAAGATACTTTATATAATTTCAGTCAAATTTTAGGAGGCATTTTGTTTCAAACCTTGTGATCAATCCTGGATGATGCTCCATGAACCCTTTTGAGGAGTGTGTACTCTCTTATTGTTGTATTGTCAATATGTCTGTTAGGAATATTTCATGTAAAGTGTAGTTTATTTTTTATTTTTAATTTATTCTTTTTTTGAGAGAGAGGGAGGGAGATTGTCAATTTTATTTATTTTTCATCTGGCCTTCATTTCTCCAACACTTAGTTGTATATGTGGTGCTGGGGTTTGTACCCACACACTCGTGAATGCCGGGCAGGCACTCAAACTGCTGAGCCACTGCTCCAGCCCCTAAGGTATAGTTTAAATTGAGTATTTTCTTACTAATTTTCTGCTGAGATGATCTGTCCATGTGTGAAAGTGGAATTGTGAAGTCCCCTCTATTCTTTTTGTGTTGCCATCCATCTCTTTCTTCAGATCCTGTGGCATTGGCATTTGTGCTGTATGTTAAAAGTGCCGTGGGTTGGGGTGTATATATTTCAGTTGTTTCATCTTTTTATGGAAGTGACATCTTTATCAGTATATGCTTCATTGATTTCTCTTTGTAGAATTATTGACTTACTGAAGTTTTCATTTGCAGCTTCCTGTCTGGTTCTTTTTCAAAATCTCTGTTGTTGAGAGCAGGAACATTATTTCTTTAATTCACTCAGCTTTTCATTTGTGTGCATTTTGAAATCATTGATACAGTTTTTCTTTTTTTATATATGTAGAGAGACAAACAGCGAGGAAAGACGGAGAAAGAAGGAATCAATTTTATGTAGTTTTTTCATGTCGCTTTCATTGCTCTGATACAATACTTTGTTGTGTATGTGAATTTGGGTTTCGAACCCGTGTCCTCGTACATGCCAGGAAAGCACCATAACCGCTGAGCCACCACTCCAGCCCTATCATTGATCTGTTAAAATAATCATTCTTTTGAAGTCTTCCTCTGGCATCTCATCCACTTCTGTTACTGTGGAGTTAGGAACTTTCGGAGATGAGATATTATATCATTTTTTCATGTTTTATTTCTCTGTTGAGATGTGCACATGTTTTGGGAAGGATAGCTCTTCTACTTTTACATGCTAGCCTTCATGATACATGGCCTTCTATTGTCAATCTGACCTGAGATATTGCTTTCTTGTGTAGTGTTGAATTTATTTCCAACTGAACTGTGTAGTATAAATTACTTGTAGCTTCTTTGGTTGTGAGTCATGGGTTTGTACACAGCGCATACCATATCAAGGTAGGACAGACACATTGTGCCCACATGTTAGATTTCAGAAGATGTCCTGCTGTATGAATAGTTGATAATTGAGCTCTGTGTGGAGAGGGATTCTGGGACTGCAGACTGTGCCATGTTGCTGTTGTCATACTCCTACAGTTGGTTGTCCAAAGATAGTGTTGTAAACATGCCCAGTCCCCAAGGTGAGTGGTGGTATAACCATTGTCCAGTAATATTTAGGTCCCTGAGGGAGCCATCGTTTGTTCCTAACAAGGGTGATGGCCGTAGGTTGCTATAGAGTCCCTGTCCACATTCTCTTCTGGGTGTTAGCAATGCCACTGTGCTCACCTGTGAAGGTATGTCAACCCTTCCTAATGCAGTGGAGCCCAATGCAAGACTGTTCTCTTGTGTCCTCCTTCTGTTCAGGGCACACATGGGTCCTATGGAAGGAAGGTGAGAATAGGCAGAATATATGTCTCATGTCTACAAAGAGGGCTCCTTAGAGTGTGGGAGACAAGCACATGGACATCTGAGGGGGAGGGCCCATGGGTGGTGGGAAGAGTGAAAGAGAGATCTAAATCTTTGGCTAGGCCATGAAATCATTCAGAAAGTCAAAGGCAGTCAGCTGTTTCTTAGGCAGGCATTGAAGAGGTGACAACCTTCTGGCCTATCCAGTGAAATAGTGTTAAAATTTGTGATTGAAGAGCTGAACTATCCTGGATTAATTGTCATATAATTCTATTTTTATGAATATACTAAGATATTAGTTAATGTTATCTTGCTATTTTAGTATTCTACATTGAGCGCATTTCTTTTTTGAAGCATCAAATGTCCTCCAGGTCCTTTGAACCATGGAAGGTCCAGGCCAACTCTCATGGGCGATGGGAAATTCAAGGAATTGGATGAGTGAGCACCCAAGAAGTGTTTACCTGCACAGTCTCCATAGTTCCCAGTGATGCCAGTTTTGTGGTTGTTGGATTCGTGTCCTCCTGGAGTTGAAGAATGAAACGGAGGGACACTGAGGCAAATGGAGCAAGCAGAGTTTATTTAAGAAGGGATAGAAAGAAAGACTTTTCCAGAAGGGAGTCTCAGAGCTGAGAACTTGAAGAAAGGCTCCAGCTTGTCTTTTTTACAGTCTCTCAAGATTCTCCCCCTTTGATTAATCATTGCCTTCCCTCCCCCATGCCTGGGAGCACTGTGCAGAAGCTCTGGTCTGATCTAGTCTATTGTCCTGGGCCCTTTATGAGCAGAAGAGATGCCTGTGTCTGGAACACCTTTATAAGCAGAGGCCTTGTTAGCACGGGGCTTAACAGCAGATGCTCTTTGCCCTCCTAGGAATAATGGCCATCAGCCAATTTCCTCCTTACCAACCCCCATCCTTCTGCCTACTCTGACTGCCTAATTTTTCCCCCATCTCACTAGCACCCCTCTTGGACCTTGCAGGAAATTGTCCCAAGCAAACCTTACATCTCCTCTCTACCCAGAGTGCCAGGTGTCCTCCTTTCATGCTTTGGGGAAATGTGCTCCTTATGCACAGAGCCTGGTTGCATCCCACGATCTACTTCCTTCCCTGCGTTAATTTATGTGTCAAACCTGTGGCATTGGTCTGCAGAAAATCTGAGGAGCAGTTTTGTCTACACACTGGGGGAATTGTCAGCCCCCACACACGGCTGTCCGGCTCTAGGGCAGTTCCCCTATAGTGCTCATTCTGTGACTAACAGATGCACGGGATTCTTCTCCCTAGTGTCCAGAGTGTAAAAGCACATGTACACACACACACACACACACACACACCCCTCATTCTTCAGAATAGGATAGTCAAATCTTATGAGCAAAAGAGAATCGTTTCCAAACACAGTCTTAATTTGCAAGGTACTGTTCTGGTGATGCTGCGCAAACTGTTGTTAGTTCCTGTCCCTCGTCTCCTGCTTCACACGTCCCTTGTCCCATTGGTCCTGGTGGAAATAAGAACGTAAGCCTTTTGGTTTTCAGAGCAAGGCTCTCCTAGAAAGGGATAAGACCATGGATCTCAGCAGAGTGGCAGAGCTTGTACAAAGAATCTGCGGCTTGAGCCCTCTTGCTTCTCCTATGTCCATTGGAGCCATTCTCTCTCCAGATGTGCTTGTTGTGATTGGAATGGACCCTGCCCAATCTGCTGGCATCTCTTCCTTAGGAGAGGTCCTAGAGGCTGTTCCTGTCTGTCTGGACAGCGCTGTCTGAGGGTACCTCAGAGCCCATGTGGTTTTTGATCCAGTGGCAGATTGAATGAAGAAGGGCACAGGAGAGTCCTGCTGTCATCTATGAGGCCAAGCCCTAAAGGGACTTGTGGAGATGTAAAACAATGTCTCGTTCCTGTATTTCTGTGCGTATCGGGAGACACGGTTATGTTTCACAGAAGTAATTCATGTTAACTCATCATGGGTTTGTTCTTGTTCCACACATTGAGCAGGTGTGTAAAGATAGGTGAGCTGCAGTGTCTGTAGTGTTTTCTGGGATAGACTCAACCCCTCCATCCACAAAAGCTGTGGGGTCTTGGGTTACTCTGGAGAGTGCATGAAGGGAAAGGTACAGGGGTCCACATGCTACCTGGGGCACACCGTTTCCTCCAGCCAGCACTGCTGTGACCAGAATGTTCAGGTGGGGGTGCTACTGTGTTGTTTGCAACCTGGCAATTGTCATCGGTTTAGTTAATGTTTCAGTTCTGAAAAGAATTGGCAAGAGAGAGGTAAGACCTGGACAGCTCGTCTTCCCTGGGCTTGACTGGAGAGCCAGTTCTGGGTAGAGGGCATCAGGCCCCAAGCTGTCTCCAGGTTGCCCTCAAATGGTGGCAGTGCCTCTTTAGGGAGGGGGAGGCATTTTGGTGGAAACAAGGTGTCAAGGCAACCAGGATCTCAGGTGATGGTGGAAATAGGTGTGATTGGTTGAAGCAAGCTGTGTGATTAGATGTGGTTAAATATTAATTTAATATGTCTTTTTCTGAAGAGGAAAAATTATAGCAAGGGAAAAGCCTGCATAATCTATGAAAATCACCAGTTGGCTTAGGGAGAATTGCTCGGTGCACTGAGATTCAGGAAACAATAAACAACTTGTTATAGGTACCTTACTTCCTCTAGGATGGCTTACCTCCTTCCTGTGGTGCAGAGAGTTTGTGCAGGGCTGTTCTTCCTAGCATTTTGGGGTACAGTTGCAGGTGACAAGCTGCTGGTGGTCCCTCAGGATGGAAGCCACTGGCTTAGTATGAAGGACATAGTTGAGCATCTCAGTGAGTGGGGCCATGACATTGTGGTGGTGGTGCCAGAAATCAACTTTGCTTCTGAAAGAATCAAAACACTACACACAGAAAATCTACCCAGTGCACTATGACCAGGAGGAGATGGAGGAACATTACTGCTCATTTGGAAACTGTCACTTTGCTTAGACTTCCTTCCTAACTGCTGCTGAGACTGAGTACAAGAATAACATGCTTGTTATTGATTTGCTGTTGTTCAACTGCCAGAGCCTCCTGCAGGACTCTGACACCCTGACCTTCCTGAAGGAGACCAAGTTCCATGCTCTTTTCATTGATCCAGCCTTACCATGTGGTGTGATCCTGGCCGAGTACCTGGGTCTGGCCTCTGTGTACCTCTTCAGGGGCTTCCTGTATTCCTTAGAGCATGCATGGGGTGGAATCCCAAACCCAATATCTTGCATTCCCGGGTACTTCACTCAATTTTCACACCACATGACGTTTCCCCAGTGCATGGCCAACTTCCTGGTGAATTTCCTGGAGAGCTATCTGTTTCACTGTATGTATTCAAAGTACGAAGAGCTAGGATCCGGCCTCCTGGATAGAGAAATGCACCTGAGCACCTTTTATCGGAAGGACCCTGTGTGGCTGCTGAGATACGACTTTGTGTTGGAGTACCCCAGGCCAGTGATGCCCAATTTGGTCTTCATTGGAGGGACCAGCTGCAAGAATGGGGGTATCCTGTCTCAGGTGGGTGGATTTGTGTGTGTTGGATTTCCCTGTGCCTTTGTGGGCAGGCATTGTTCTAACAGGTTCTGCCTTGCTCACTCAGTGGGGACCTATCTTCCTGCAGGGTTTCTGAGAGTGTCGGGTCCCAGCCGGCAGGAACTGGACGGCTCCCAATTGGCAGTTGACTGGGAATGAAGTAGACCCACTGCCCCTGAGTTCTCCAAGTGCTTTATTTCTCCCTTTAGCACGGCTAAAGGCCTCCAAGCGCTTCCTTCTCCGCCTTCTCTCTTTTAGAGACAAGGCCTTAAAACATGCTTTACATTTAGAGTCAAGGCTATTCACATTTTAGAGTCCCTGTTTCTACTGCTGTACTAGAGTCCCAATTTCTGCCTCCGAGGCTCTTCTTCTTCTCTTAAGTCTGCATGGGAGGGTTTTCTTCTTCTGCTTGTACCGCTGCTGATCTCTCCTCTGTCTGTGCTGCTGCTGCTGCTGCTTCTGACTAGTCGCTACTTTCTTCATCTATTACAACAACCAATAGGGATACAGTGCAGACACATTCAACCAATTGTAACAAATGCGTGGCCTAATGGCTTAGTCATGGGGTCAGGCAATTTGGTAGTTACTAGGGAAGATACAAGCCAGCTGGGCCTCTTACAGAGTTGTTCACCACTCTCTGACATCTGGCTAGGCTCATGTTGACCTTAATCTCCAACATGAGAGATGCTCCTGCTGACAGAAATCTCACATTTCTGGGTGATAAGTCCCGGCCACAGAACCCCAAAATGCAAGTCATCATTACCAGGCATACTTGAGGCCAGTGTGTGTAAAGTCTTTAGTGTTTGCCTTCTCTTTCAACATCCCCTCTTATCTGCATGTTTAGTGCTCTTGGAGGTTGAGATGTGGAGAGATTTGGCAGCATGTTTCTGTTAATAAGTTATTATCTAAGAGCAACTAAAAGCTGGCCTGAGTCAGGCTTTTCTAAAGGTGCTTGATGTGAGCTTCCAAAAACCTAGCCGCTCAGCTAGCAACGTACTTAATGCTAGGAAGAGTTTTAGTGCTTTTGAAAGGATAGTTTTTATGCCTGTTTGTGTTTTAGAGCTCTTTTTCTTTTTCCTGGGCGTTCGTAAAGCAGCTTTATTGAGATGTAATTCAGGTGCAGTGGAATTCACTCACATCTGTTTATGGTTTTGTGACTTTCCTTTCCCACAGTCGTGCAGTCCTCGCCAGTCAACTTTCCCGCACTTTCAGGCAGTCCCCAAGACTCGCCCCGTGTGTTATCAGCCACTCCTCCTTTGCTGCAGACTCTGGAAACCTCTGATCTACTTTGTGCCGCTGTGAATTTGTCTCTTGTGCTTGTTTCACAGGATCAGAGCACACAGTGTGCCTCGCTTTCCCTCTGCATGAGGTGTTTGGGACAAGTTTTTATTGCCAATAGCATTGCATCTGTGGATGCCTGAACTGTGGGTATCTGCTCATGTGCTGAAGGAGGTTTGGGTTGTTTGCACTTTCTGGCCGCTGTGACCTCTTGTGTGCAGGTTTTGAGTGGATGTCTGTGTTCCATTCTCTTAGGTATGTAGCAGTGGTGGAATTTCGGGGTCTTGTGGTCTCTGCATGTTTAAGGTTTGGGGGAGCCAGTGACTGCTTCACACTGTGGTGGTGCTATTTTTTTTTCATTGTGAATAAATACACATAGCAAAGGTTTAGCATTTGAAGTGTGCAGTTCAGTGGCAGCAGTGCATACACAATGCTGCGTCCCTTGCTACTGTCTCTTCCAGTACTTGCGTCACATCTGAACGTAGCCGCTGCTGCTTGGCCCGCGCGTCTCCTCCGTGTCTGGAAGAGTGTGTCTTTCTGCGTATTTTATGCAGCCGTGCGTCTGCCTGTTTTTTCTTGCATGGTTTTACATCTCATCCACATCGTACTTCACTTTATGCCTGAATCACTTTGTATTTGTGCATAGATTGGAGTTTATCTGTTAATGAGTTCAGGGACAATGTGTTTGAACTTCAGAGACTACTGCTAGTAGTGGTGCTGTGATCAGTTTTGTACAAGTGTTTTTGTTCATATGTTCAGTTTGGATGTGTGTCTAGGAGTGGAGTTGGTGGATGGTGTGGTTGTTCTGTGTTTACATTACTGAAGAACTGAAAGACTATTTTCTACATTATCTGTACCCCTTTATAGTTCCTCCAACCGTGTGTGCGTGTTTCAAGTCCGTCCCATCTTTGCTCAGTTGTTACTTTCCACTTTCAAAATAAATTTTGCCATTTTGGTTGGTAGGAAGTACCGTCTCATTGTTTTTATTCTCATCTCCCTAATGACTACTGATGCTTAATGTTTTCTGTTGCTCTTGACCGTTTCTTTATTTTCTTGCAGAAACATGTGTTGAAGTCCTTTGTGCCTTTTCTTATTGCTTTTGTTGAGTTGTAGGGATTCTTTTTTTTTTTTTCTTTTCAGGGCTGAGGACTGAACTCAGGGCCTTGCATGTGCTAGGCAAGCGCTCTGCCCCTGAGCTAAATCCCCAACCCTTGTAGGGATTCTTTATGCACTCTAAACTCGACTTGCTTATCACATAGATGATAAATATTTTCCTGCTATGTCATGAGTTTTCTTTTCACTTTCCTTTTTCTTCCCCAGAGAAAAGGACAGAGAGAGAGAGAGAGAGAGAGAGAGAATCAGCTTTATTTAATTTTTCACATGGCTTTCATTGCTCTCACATTAGCTGTGTACGTGGGCGCTGGGGTTTGTACCCCTGTACTCACTCATGCACGGCAAACGCCGTAACTGCCCAGGCACTGCTCCAGCCCCTGTTTTCACTTTTTCTTTTTTAAAAAGAAATAGGGACAGTGAGAAAGAGAAAGAAACAATTTTATTTAGTTTTTCATGTAGCCTTTGTTGCTCTGACACTTAGTTGTGCACGTGGTACTGGGGACTGAACTCAGGTCCTTGTACTTGCCAGACAAGTGCCATAACCACTGAGCTACCATTCCAGTCCCTTTTCACTTTCTTTTTTTTTAATTGAGAAATTTATTTGTTGTACAATCATGCAAGTTTTTAACGAAATAATATAAAATGTACGTAGATTCTGAGGATTAGTTTACCCCCAAGAGTGCCCCCCCCAATTCCCACAACATCTCTAAAAAAGTATTAGATTGTGTAACATTACACCTTATCTGGATTTAACACATGATAATAGACCACCTTTCTCAATGGCCCGGGTCTAGTTCCAGACTCCACAGATGAGTGAAGACATTCGACCCTTGGTTCTCTGGGTTATGCTAATTTCACTCAGCATAATTTCTTCCATAGCCATCCATTTACCTTCAAAGGCTGCAATATCATTGTTTCTAAGTGCTGAGTAAAATTCCATGGTATATATGTACCACAACTTTTGAATCCATTCATTCAGCCTTTTTACTTTCTTAATGATGTCTTTAAAGCACAAAATTTTCAACTGAAATGAGAAAAATTGATTCATTTTTTCCTTTGTGTGTGTTTTTTTTTATTTTAATATCACATTTTGGAGAAAAATTTGTTTCCTCTAAGGATTTTTTTGTGTTGGCCCTTAATTTCCCATCCGTGATCCATCCTGGGTAACTTTTGTGTAGAGTCTAGGATGAGGATTCTTCTTCTCCATTCTTTCTCAGTGGCCATCCAGTTATCCCCTACCATTAGTTGAACAGATGATTCTTGTCCCTTTGAATTGTCTTGAGACCCTGCTGGAAAATCATTTGACTGTAACTGTCAGGGCCTAGTCTTGGACTCTGCATTCTGCTCTACTGACGAACACGCCTGTCTGTGTATGAACCACACTGTCTCGCTTACTCTCGCTTTGTAGTGAGCTTGAAATTGGGCCCTGTGCATTTTCCTAACTCATTATTCCTTTTCAAGATCATTTTGTCTGTGCTGGATACCTTGAATTTCTACATGAATCTTAGGATTAGTTTGTCAGTTTTTAAAAATGAACCTCCCAAGGTGGTTGACTGGTAAGGAAATGATGATAAGAGTGGTTGTTCCTGTAAGATCCCTGAGAGAAGATGCCAGTGTGATGGTCAGTGGATTTCAGGACCCAAACCCAGTTATGGGTCTAGGCTGTGAGTAGAATGAGATGCCTGCATGGAGTCTTGAGCTGCTCTCACTGTTTTAAGGTCAGTGAGATGTAGTCAGGAAATGAGCCAGGCACAATGACAGGTAAGAGGAACACCGGGAATATGTGTCATGCTGTGGAAGATTTTAATGACATGGTCTAAGATGAGGGTTGCAGTAGACCAACAGGAAGATGTTTTTAAAAATGTTTATTAAGGAGTTGAGTTACTGTACAATCATAAATGTATCTAAAGTAACAATATGATATGCATTTGTTCTAAACTAGAATCACCCCCACCCCAGTCTCTTGATTGTTCTATATTTCACCCCAAGAAGCAATATAAATGCTTAGATTATGAATTTTCCAGAATTAAATGATTGCATAAGTATTAATTGTATTCTCCAGGGAGTAAAGCTATGTTACAGTGTTGATTGTCTCCCTAGATACCTCCTTATCCTCCCTTCCTCTTCCCTCCTTCCTTCCCCCCTTATCTAAGTTTGCCCTAGATTATGTGTTGCTACGCCTTTGCTGGGTCTAATACATACTTTTGATATCCTTTAACCCAAGCCTGGGTTTAGCAGTTGCATTTCATGAACAAAATATCAGTCAACAACGGAATTCTTTCCATATTCCTCTTTTAGTAGGAAATCATATATCATCATTTCTTGGGGGAAAAACCCTTCCCAGAATCCTACCTTAAAAATGACTATGTGTTTTCATGTTAGTCAGTATTTTATCTTCTAGTATTTTGTATGCATAAGCATTCTTGCACTGTTCCAACTGCAATGGATGCATGATTTTGATTTTTTTCCACTTTCAAGTGAAACAAATTTATGCTTTCATAATGACCATTTTAGTGGCTGTGTAATGTTACATTCAATCATGTTTTGGAGATAATTATAAATGAATATGTCTGATTATGTTAAAACTATAGGAAAATAAACTTTTGTTACTATAAAAGTCTTCTCTATAACATGTTCATTGTAAAGAGTTAAGCAAACACAGAAGTCATAAATAAATAAGAATAATTTTATTGTTAGGAAAACAACCCCTGAAATTTTGGTAGACATTGTTTTAAATTTGTAGATCTACTTAAGAAATGTGGTCATCATTAACAAAAATAATTCTGATTGTTGGATTAGCATGTTTTCGTGTTTATTTCAGTCTTCTTTAACATCTTTTAACACTTTTGTGTTCATTGTAGTATAAAGTCTCAGACCTAAAACAAATTATTCCTAATTATGTTATTCTTTCTGATGGTAGTGGACATGGACTTGTTTTCTTAGTTTTAGTTTTGGATTGTGCATGGCTGGTGTACAGAGACACAGTCGACTTTTATATATTGCTCTAACCCGTGTGTTGTGTTTTTAGTGGATTTCTCAGGAATTTGGAAGTGGAAGCTCAGATCATGTCCTGGTAGTGGTGGATTTACGTGTCCCTTTGCCTCCTTGTGCCTCTTGTCTGTTTTGCTGCCTGCCAGGCTGGAACCTCCAGTGAGAAGCTGAATGGAAGGGCTGTGCTGACCGCCCCCCTCCCCCTGTTGTTCCTGAGCTGAGCAGGGAAGCATGAGGTTGGTGAGACTGTGACTTTTTGGTAGATACCAACTTACTAGTCAAGGACTTTCCCTTGTGGTATATATACACAAGAGAGTTTTACTCAGCCATGAAGAAGGATGAAATTATGGCATTTGTAAGTAAATGGATGGAACTAGAAAATATCATGCTAGAAGAAATATGTCAAGTCTCAGAAACACAAGTGCTGAATGTTTTCTCTCAAATGGCTAAGCTAGGCCAATATAAGGGGGAAAGGACAATGGGTGTTAGTTAATACTCATGAAAATGGAGTGTAGATCGGTGGAGTCTAACAAGGGGATAGATGCAAAAAGGAGACAGGACTGAAAAGGGAGGAACTTTCGAATGAAATGGACTAAAAAATGTATGCACATATAAACGCACTAGAATGAATTTCATCTTTATGTTTATGTATAAAGCATCAATTAAATAGAATTGAATAAATATAAGAAAGTGGAACAGGCTGAGGGAAAATGGGAGAGAAAAAGGAATTACTGGGTACTGAAATGTACCAAATTATATCCTAAGATAGTATAATTTTCTTAAAATGAACTCCAATATTATGCATAACTATGATATACTGATTCAAAATTAAAGAGAAACTAATAATAAATTTATTAAGATAAAAAATTCTGGGACTGGAATGGTGGCTTAGATGTTATGGCACTTACTTGGCCCACACGAGGACGTGGGTTTAAACCCCAGCATCACAAACACTACAAGGTGTTGGAGCAACAAAGCCCACACGAACAACTAAATAAAATTGATTCTCATTCGCTCTCTCTCTCTCCCTCTCTCTATTGAAAGAAAGAAAGAAGGAAAGAAAAATTCTGTGTTTGTCTCAGTTCCATTGAGGTGGGCCAGGAACACTGAGCTATCTCTGTGAGCTGGGCAACAGACTGGAGCATCTCCATTTTAGACCCGAGCAAAGGCTTTGCAGGACTAGTGTTTAGTCAGCAATAGACACCAGGAAATACATTGCTTAGTTTAATTTTCTTTCTGGATCAACTAATTGTTTAGGGACCCTATCATTTAGTTTTTTATAACAATAAATTATCTGAAATTTCTCCTGTAATTGATTTCTGGTTTCATTTCATTATGATTGTAAAAGACATTTTATGCAATTCCAATTAATTTTTATGAGGCATTTTTACCAAACCTTGTGATCTATTCTGGATAACACTTTATGAGGTCTTGAAAGGACTGTATATTCTGTTATTGGAAGGAATATTATTATATATATATGTGTTACGGATATTTTGTCTAAAGTGTAGTTTAAATCAATGATTCCATATTGTATTCTCCTGGAATGATCTGTGTATTGTTGAAAGTCCTCTTATTGCAAATCATCTTTTCCTTCAGATCCTGTAACATTTGTGCTCTATTGCTGTATGTTATGGTGGTGTGTTGGTGTGCAAGTATAGTTTTAATTGTCACATGCTTTTATGGAGCAGATCTCTTTATCAGTATATACTTCATTGATTTCTCTTTGTACAATTATTGACTTACCGAAGTTTTCATTTCCAAGCTTTTTGTTTGGTTCTTTTTCAAGATCTCTGTATCTTGTAGAATGTAGTAGCATTATTTTCCTCACTTAATTCAACTTTTTTGGTATGCTTTTGAAAATCATTCTTTGGCATCTCATCCAGTTCCACATTTTTGGTATCTGTTACCGTGGTGTGATGATCTAGAGGAGGTGGCATATTACCTCATTTTCTCATATTTGTTCTGTGTCTGTATTGTGATTTTACTTGTTTTGGAAAGGACGACTCTTCTACTTTTATATAGTAGGCTTCCTGATACATGGCTTTCTATTGTCAATGTGACCTGGGATATGGGTTTCTTGTGTAGTGTTGAGTTTATTTCCTACTGAACTCTGTTGAACTTCTTTAGTTGTGAGCCATGGGTTTGTGCACAGAGGTACCAAATCGAGGTGGGACAGACACATTAATTTTTAAGACCTGTAAGGAAAGGGAAACTCTGGTAATTGAGCCAGTGTGTTGTGGGCAGCAGACTATGTGGGTGAACCCCTGTGGTTGCTTCTCTTATGGGATTGGCTGCCTCTGTCAGGTGTTGGGCATTTCCACAGGCACTACTGATGATAGTTCTTTCACTTGAAATTGATTCTGATTCTGGTTGCTCCAGTCGTGTTGAAGGGCCTGAAGCTTTTGTCCTCTGGAGACTGAGGCAGATGAAGAATCTTCAGGGGGCTGGTGGGGCTTGGCATCACAGATCCCCCTCCATGGGACTCGCCTTCAGTCTTATCAGCCCTATATGATCTGATCAGGTGCAGGTGCAGTCAGTGTAGAGAATCCATGTAGGCATGATGTCATCAGCTGTTGGGTTTGGGTTTCCCTGTCTGCAGCTACTGTGGGGTTTCTCCCCAGGTACCAGACCGCATCCTCTCCCTAGGCGAGCATGTCTCAGGACAGGTTCACCACTGAGCTTCTGTCCCTCTTTTCCTTAAGGAAAAATGTCCCCTGGTGTTTGAGTGGGGCTGGATTGTAGCTTGGAATGTAGCTCATTGGCAGAACACCTGCTCTACGTGCTCCAGGCCCTGGGCTGATGAGAAAGAAGGAGAGGCAGAGAGTGGTTGGGTGGAGAGAATGGAAAGTAAAACTAGATAAATAAAAAAGACAAAGGAGTTCAAAAAGGGAAAATAATATTTTAACAAAGGGAAAAGAAGAAAGAAGCAAAAGAAAAAGAAGGAAAATAAAATTAAAAATAAACGAAAGCACGAAAAATGGTAAAAAAATAATATTGAAAAAGATTAAATGGAGAACAAACAAAAAATGAGTCAAAAGTTCCTCCTATCCAGGGTGTTTGGGAATTT
>PVKS010016120.1:0-44554 GCA_004027875.1 Aplodontia rufa
AGGGAGGAAGGGAGGGGGGGAGGAACGGAGGAAGGGAGGGGGGAGGGAGGGAAGGAAGGAATGAAGGGAGGAAGGAAGAAGGGGAAAGAAAGAAAAATTGCCAATGGGTCCCTTTGGGGGGTGAGTTATAGGAATAGAGGTTGTTGAGCATATTCTTTTTGATAGGAAACCCTTGTACTATGTTGGATTATTAAACTGTGTTTGACTATAACTAATAAAAATTAAAAGCTGTTTTAAAAATAGGACAAAGCAGTCTTTAGGATCCTATCTGAATATAACCTTTGCATGGAGGGCAGTGAAGGCAGACAGGCTGGATGAACTGGGTCCAAATTGGAATGCTGATCATGTTTCTCTTGTCAAAATTCTTCACAATGTACACCTACAGTTTGTGCACGTTTATGAATGTATTTTTTACTTCCATGGAAAGTGTACTTAGGATATATTCCATTTCATCATCTTTGGGTACAAATTGTGTGCTTCCCATAATACTCTACAAAATAAAAATTGAATCCCCTAGCAGGTCAGTAGGAGTTGTTTTTTTTTTTTTTTTCTTGCCTTCTTTCTAGGATTTCTAAGTGTGGTGAAGGCATGCTAACTCATTATGCAAGTCAGCCTCAGAGGGACTGATCCCCACAGCCACATCTCCCTGTCTGGATCATCCTATTCTGAATGGTCTCTTCCAGGCTGCTGCCACACTCGCAGTGTAGACCCTCCTTCAGCAGCACCACCTAATGAAAGGTTGGCAGGACAGCACTCACTGAACCGGGCCCCTGCCCATGACCTTTCTGCATGCATCCCCGTCTTATTTCCACTGATAACTCTGCTAGGCTTTCACCCCGTCTGACTGTCAATCAATCAGTGGTTGACAGTGTGAACCACCTCAAACTGCTGTTGAAAGGTACCTGTTTGGGGAATGTGCTTAGAGAAATGCCTTTAATTCTGTATCCATCCAGATTTCTCTCTTGGAAACTCCCAAGTCCAGCGAGAGGAATTAGGAGGCACAAAGTGAAAACTTCCATTTAAAAAAAAAAAAAAATCCTAGGGGGCTGGAGCGGTGGCTCAGCAGTTACAGTGCTTGCCTGGCATGCATGAGGACCTGAGTTTAAATCCTAGTACCACATACACAATGAAGTGTCGGAGCAATGAAAGCCACCTGTAAAACTAAATAAAACTGATTCTCTCTTTCTCTTTCACTGTCCTCTCTCTAAAAAATAAATTTAAAAAAATTGTAAAAGAAACCTGTACCTAGAGTCCCTATGCCATCATGCTCAAGACAAGGGCTGCACAGCCCTCTCCACCCTGAAGTTGGACTCACGTGTCTCTTCTGATCAAGCCCAGCCTCTACCATCACCATCATCTTCCTCAGCTTGGCAGGAATGAGAGGCTGTCCTGGGTGCCTCTTTTGTTTTTATGCAGAACAGTTTTCTAAGTTTTCCAAACTTCTCAGTGTTACATTTTAATTTTTCATATGCATGATCCAAAGGCCCACTAGACTATTTTAACTAAATCCAAAGAGTAGAACCGCGTCATGACTGTCACTTATGCCTCCAGACACTGAATGTTGCCAGCAATCTCCAAATAAGCTACTCTGTCTTCAGAAAAGCCCAGGTCTCAGCAGTTGATCTCACTACAGGTGAACTAACAGTATTCAGACAGTGCTACGTGGCAAGGGGAGGGAGTAAAATTGTTCAACCAGTGTGATTAAGGGCTCACAGGAGAAATACCCACCTCTCTGGCCTCCCTATCTAGAAGAGCTCTCTGTTCTGAAGAGTGAGCTGCGTGTGTGCTAAAGACCCCATGAGTCTCCCATCTGGCCATGTTTCCCTCTCCCTGTCACCGGTTTGGAAGCTCAGAGCCAGTTTGTGATGCCTCTGGTTAGGAAGTGGGACCGCCTGTTACACAGTGCACCCTAACCTCATACTGACTAACAATTAGCCTGTTTCCTCTTATTCGTCCCCATTTTCCTACTCTAAATGTATTTTACTATGTTGTGTTCATTTTTATGCACCATAAAATCCCTTTTTAAGATTAATAGTATGTTTAAAATGGAATAAGATTACAACAACATGATAGAACTGTAGATAAACATTGGAAGGCAACTTTGGGAAAGGATAATTATATGAGGTTGGTAGGCTATGGATAATTTATTTTCCTTTTCATATGTACATTAATATTATAAATGGAAAAGCATTATTTCTAGTAATTTTTTTCTGATAAAAACAATGAATGTTAATGTTAGAAAATGAAGGAAAGAGAAAAATAATAGGTGAAAATTAGTATCATGTATTATCCAACTCTCTAGAAATCAGTGTTCTTTTGGTGTGTTTCTTTCTGCCCTTTTAAAGATGTGTGTGTGTATGTGTATTTATAAACTGTATGTTTTCCAAATTTAAATTAGTATTTATATTTCTTTGTAAACTAGTGTTCATGTGACAATAAGTTTTAAGCATTTCCCCTTATCGGTTTTACTCACCTTCATTTTTTATATATATTTATACACACATGTATATAGATACTCATGTGTGTATGTATACATATATATACACACCCACATGTATGTATGTATATGTATATATACTTTTTTTTTTTTGAGGTTCTAGGGATTGAACCCAGAGCCTTGTGCATGCTAGGCAAGAACTTTATGATTGATAATCCCCAATCCTACACCATCATTTTAAATTGCATAAGTTGTATAGTCACTATGTTATACGTGTACCATATTTATTTAACAAATCCCCCTTTGTTGGACATTTAGGTTATTTATTTTAGTGCTTCCTTTCTGAGTTTATTTAGAAGGGCAAAAAACCAACTTTGTTGAAATGTGTTTCTTTTTCTAAAGTTCTTTTCCCCCCCCCCATTACAGTGGCCTCTGGTTCATCGTCCAGCTCTAAGTATGACCCCGAGATCCTGAAAGCTGAGATTGCCACTGCAAAATCGCGGGTAGGGCCTCTTTACCTGTGCTAGAGGTCACTGAAGCCTTGGGATACTAGGCCAGCATTCATGCTTCATCCAGGCCAGGGCAGCCAGCGCTGACTAACCAGGCCCCCAGTAATAACAGTAGAAGCAGGAGTTGTAGTATGGATGATGGAATGATGGTAACAGCAGTCACCAAAACCCAGGCCTAGTGCTGGCTGCTTCATCTGCATTGTCACATGTCATCCCAACAACCCCACTGCGATAGCCACTGTCATTAAAGATGAACAGCAGAGGGCTAGGGGAGCTAAGAAACTGGCCCTCGGTCACAGGAGACTCAAGTCTTACGCCAGAGTTCTTACGGCAGCATGCTCTCTTCGTAGCTCTTGCATATTCTACATTGTCTTATTTAACTCGTGACTACCTTAGAGATGAGAAGAAGTATTACCGCTTTACTGATATGGAAACTAAGGCACAGCGGTTATGTGTCTTGTTCCTGGTAAAGTCAGTAGCTGGAACACTAGTTTTAGTTAAAGTTGTTTCCACCAACTCAGATGCCTAAAGGAAAATATAAATGGAGGAGATGAATTGGGGATGAGGCAGTAGGAAGAGGAGCCTGTTAATCTAGAGGTGTGCCCTCTCTAAGTGGATTTTCAGCTCGTCTGTGGCACCCATGCTGGTAGTATGAGCTCAGTACCACCAGATCTTCAGGTCATTTTAGAATGGAACTATATGTCTAGGCTTATTATAGGAAATATCTCAATATTTGATTATTAGCAACTCCTTTAAAAAGTTTAATTGCTATGCAGACCAGTCAGTCTTCCTATTGGCAGGATCTGGCCCTGGGGCGTGTCTGGCCTCTGAAGTTACTCCATTGCCTCTCTCCTCCATGCAAAGTACCCTCATGACAACTGTCTGCTAAGTCATGCTCAACCCAGGGAATTGCCCATCTTCGTCCATCAGATCAGGAAAGGGAGCCTCGGAATGGCATGGTGGTTTGAGAGGGTTCTCCCTGCTAAGCACTGGGAATAACCAGCTCTCTCCCAGGCTGGGTGGCCAGCTCCTGTCTACTTCCTGTCTCCCTGGAGCAAGGATTGGCTGGGCAGAACCTAAGGAGAACTGGCTGGGATGGTTGACTGAATGGGCAGCTGCAGAGGCAAGCCCCACATTGGTAAAGGGAGGGTGTTGTGACCCAAGTGGCCCAAAGGATGTTGGCCCAAGTCATTGTGTAGGAGCAGCACGGGCTGTGGGCTCCCCTTCTGGGCCTGCAACTCCTTGTCAGCCTCTGATCCAGCTCCTTGTGTGGTCTTCTGTCACCCAGGTCAACAAGCTGAAGAGAGAGATGGTTCACTTGCAGCACGAGCTACAGTTCAAAGAGCGTGGCTTTCAGACTCTGAAGAAGTAAGTCCAGCCAGCCATGCAGAGCATGGGGCCGGCCCCCACCCCAACTGCCTCCTGCCTCTTTGCCTCTCTCCTTTAGATCCTTCGCAAAATGAGCTCTTTAACTATTCCATTCAAGTTCTTTTCCAATGGCATTGACTGAAGAGATGGTACCCAGGTAGGAAACACTTCAGATCACAGGGCTCTCGTCGTCCTCTGAACTCCTGAAGCCACACAAGTCTGCTCCATGCAGCTGAGTCTTACTGTCTAGTCTCAGAAGCCCCAGCTGTCAAGCATTCCTGTGCACACGTCTCAGCTCCTCTGGCAGATCATCAGAATCCCCTGTGCACATGAATACAGCTTTACTTCCATGGCTCCTGAAAGGGAGCCACCACTTTACCTAGTGCCCCACCAAAGGGACAGTGATGTCCTCCCGCAATAGAGAAATTACTAGAGAGTTGCACAATGCCACGTGCGTGGTCCTTCATGGGGGACTTAAGGATGTCGTTTTTGCTTTTAGAAGCTGCCATTCGGCAAAGCAAGATAGAGCTATTTCGGCTCTTAAGTGCAGTGAGTTTAACTGTCGTGATGGAGATTGTACCAGCTCAGATCTGTCAAGAAATAACTGTGCCAGAGACACCTTCAATGTTCCTGCATGGGTGTGCGTCTTTGATCCTCGTAGCAACTCTGTGAGGAATTTTCATTAACCCCCGAATACACATAAGGAAACTGAGTCACATGGCAGGTGCTCAGTAAACGTTAGCTTGTTGTCATTCTTAACCACTAGGACATGGTCATTGAACTGTGTTCAGGGCACCTGATGGGCTCATTACAAAGGCCACCTGATATCCTCACAAATGCGCCTGGCATGACACCCAGGTCTCTCCCCTCTAAGAGACATGTCACTCCGAGTCCCAGGGAGGTCATACATGTGTAGCTCTATCTGTAGTCCCAGGCTGAACCTTTTTCTCGCCTCCTGAGCCTCAGATCCACACCCACCATTCTTTTGCAGCAGCCTTCATCTTTGTGTGTCCTATCCACTGAGTGAACAGTGGCCCCTAGCAGAGGGTTTGGTTCCTTCATATTCACATCCTCCACTCCGCAAGCCCCCACCACCTGGTAGGTTGCCTCAAATCCAGTACAATACCTGCTGTGAAAAGTATGACCTAGTTCAGAGTGTACCTCGCAGGATAAATGCCTATGCTTTTGCTTTACAAACTACTGATACATTTTGGCTTTTTTAAAATTTATATTTGTTTGTGTTTTTTATGTATGTGTTTATCTACATGTCTACAAATAGCAATCATATCTCTCAAACCATTTTCTAAATGCATTAAGTTCATAGACTGTTTTATGCTTCTTGGTAATCTTCACTAGCACTAGGGACAACTTGGAAAAATAGTGTGAACTTAGAAAATGCCTATTTTTGATCTAATGAGCAGTCACCTCTGTCTTCCAATTTCCGGCCAAGCAACTTCTGAGCACATGATTTAAGGGCCGCTCATTCCCACGTCATCTGAGGGAGCAAAGTGTGCCCTCCCCTCCCTGCTCTGCTAGTTGTCCTCAAGAGCTTCTGACTACAACACTTCCCATTATTCCCCCTCTGCAAACCTGTTTTACCACTCTGTTGCTCTGGAGCAGCATTGAAAATCCTTGTTGTTTGGTAAGCTGACACTGAAACCCCAAAAGGCTGGCCTCCTCCTTTCCCTCCCTCTGCCCTGATATCTGGCCCAGATAAGACTCCTTTACCGCTCTGGGTGCGCACAGCTCCTTAGCATTCAGTGTGGAAGAAGGTGTTGTTAACTTTATTGTGCATGGGGCAGAGGGTTGGAATGCAGCCTCAAGAGACAGGTGGCTTGGTTTCAAATCCCAGGGAAAAGTGGTGTAACCCTTTTGAGCTTTTATGTCTATCAGAAAGATTTGAGGCTGTAGAAATTGACTTGGAAATTCCCTACCCAGTGCTTAACAGAATCTGGCATGTAGGAAGAGTTTGGTGACATGGAGCTGGGAGCTAGTTATCCTCTTGGACTTGGGAAGGGAATCAGGTAAACTCCGCATCTACCCTGAGCTATACACTTATTCTTTTTTTTTTTTTTTTTAAGGTATTGAGGGACAGTGAGAGACAGAAGAGAGAGAAATATTTTTTTTTATTTAGGTTTTTTCATGTGGCTTTTGTCGGGTTCAAACCCCGACACTTCATTGTGTACATGGTGCCGGGGTTTGAACCCGTGTACTCGCACATGCCAGGCAAGCGCTGCAATTGCTGAGCCACCACCATTCCAGCCCCTGGTCTTATTCTCTTTACCTATCAAGAGCATTTTTTTGTACTGCCCCATTTTATCGACAGAGGTATTGACAGGGTTGAAGATAGCCCAAGGCCACCCAACTAGCCAGCATCGGGACCCAAACCCAGCACTACTGGATTTTTTTTTCTTCTTGTGCTGAGAAAATGTTAAGCGTGTGCCTTGCCTCTGAGCTACACCCCTGGTTCAGGGCTATTAGATTTTTTTTTTTTTTTTAAGAGAGAGGGACAGTGAGGGGGAGAGAGAAAGACAGAAAAATTTTATTTAGTTTTTCATGTGGCTTTTGTTGTTCCAACACCTCGTTGTGTTCATGGTGCTGGGGTTTGAACTCGTGTCCTTGCACATGCTAGGCAAGTGCCTTAACCGCTGAGCCACTGCTCCAGCCCAAGGGCTATTAGATTTTTGTTTCTTTTCTCGTGTGTGTGTGTTGCTGAGTGTGTTTTGAAGCTCATGTCCCAATGCCTATCTTCCTGGCAATATTCCAGACAGCCCCCTCCCTAAGCCTAGAAGACTTAAGGACCCTTCTGTCTCCCTTGCAGTCTTGGTCAGGGTCCAGCGGGGACTACTGACTGGATCATGCCCACTGCTTACACTCCTCTTCATGCTGGACGGAAGGCAGAACCCTCTCAAAAGGGTCTTCGGGATTTTCCAGGGTCACTTTGACCAGATGTCACTGTCACTCTTAGAAGCTAACTTTGCAGCCCCTCCCCTTAAGAGACAGCTCTTGCCTTTCCTAACACAGTTATGGTCACTATCACGTTGATTGTACCAGCTAAGACTTACTTGTTCAGCAGTTAACGTCTGCTACAAATCTACTTGTTTGAGCCATAGTCGGGGACCTCATCTTTAAAAAGGACGAAGGAGAAAAGTTGATGAGGATTGAAGGAGACCTCTTAGAGGAGATCAAAAAGGAAAAATCAAAACACCGGATCGGGAGTTTGGCTCCCCGGCTCCCATGAGCCCCTGCAGATAGGAGAGTTGGGCCCTGGTTGTTTGCTGGGAGGAAGGGTCTTCCTGCACATCATAGAAGCCCCCTTTGCCCAGGTTAGAGTTGCCTGGATAGGGCCAGGAGGAGTCCGCTGCCACAGGCCTTTGCCCTGTTTCTGTGTGGATCTCAGAGGGCCTGAGAGAAAGGACGCTGCACTTTGGAAATCCCAAAACACAAGCACACCCCCCCACCCCAAACACACACACAACTTTTCTTTCCCTTTATGGGGGGAAAGAAAGATTCATTCACTGAGTACATAATGGTGACCCTTTGTTCTTCCCCATCCCCTCCCATCCAGCCTCATCCCAAGAGAGTCCCTCTCACCGCTCCTTACTGGAGCCAAATTCCAGGGTCTGGTTGCTAAGGGTCTTGAAGAAATCAGGTAGAAGCTCCTAGCAGCCCCGCAGGCAAACCACTTCTGTCCGGTCCTGCTGGGATTCAGAGCTGAGACATTCTAGCCCTGTTGGCAAAGGACAGCTGGGCACGGCCCCCTCCAGATCCCACTGCTCCAACATGCCCAAGCAAATAGCTGTCGCTTGCACCCGCCACCTGCCTCCCTGGCCAGTCTGAGGCATGACCACCTCCCACCCCAGACCACTTGTTCTGGGGACTTTTCCACAGAGAATCTTCAGCAGAACTTTGTTGCAGAAATCTTCCTTGTTGAATTTTTCACACTAAATCTCAGACAGATCTTAGTGGACCTGGAAGGCTTGCCCAGGCCCAGACCTCGAAAGGAATTGACAGGCTATTTTTAGTGGGGAGACATAAATGAGGCTTTGTAGGAGGCTGAAGTCACCGCAGGGGAGGCTGCCTCCCTCTGTCCTCCTCCACTCTGAGGCCAGGAGGCTGGGGGTGAAAACCTGCTGGGCCCAGTGATTCCCCACTCAGTTATTTTTAGTCCAGGACAATTTGGCCTCTAGCAGGAAACCAAAGAGGAATGCCCGCGAGGCCTTCTCATCTTGAAATAATGGGCTTGTGGTGTCCCTCAGACTGTAAAGCTTCCTCTTCTCCGCCCTCCACTGAAACTTCAGCCTCAGCCTTTGGTGAAAGTGTGAAGCAGTTAAAACCCGTCTCTGCTCTCAGATCCTTCTCCAGAAGCCCAGAACTCCCCCAACATCCACCACCAGCCAGCTCTGGCTTGGTGTGACCTTCGGAAAACCATGTCAAGACCCTTAGATCGAAGCACAGTGGTAGAGCACGTGTCTGGCATGTGCAAGGCCCTGTGATCCATCTCAGCACTGCAAAAAAAAAAAAAAAAAATGCCTTAGCTTGTTTTATTTTCCCCCATCACAGCCAGCTTGTACACAGGTCCTATATAAGCCAGTGAGCTCTCAGGGCTACAGGTGTGTTAGTCCATTGTGTTTGTACAGCATTCCTAGCACCACAGTATTTTCCATCCCTCATCCCGTTGGACATTCCTAAGAACTCCATGAGCATGCGCCTGGCAGACAGTGCAGTCTAAGGATTTTCAGAGGAGGAAACAGAGGCCCTGTGTAGTCGGGAGCCATGTCCAAGGTCACTCCACTAATAGGCAGTAGTGGGACTTTTTGATCCTTTAATTCAACACATGCTTAAAGACAGTGCTTCTTAAACAGGGGTGATTTTGGCCCTTTCCCCCAAAAGACTTGGGATATGGGAGACATGTAAGTGTCCAATTAGGGAGGTAATGAGCAGAGATGGTTTGGTGGTCACACTCAGGATTGGGTTATTAGCATTTTGTGGATCAGAGCCAGGGACACTGCTAAACATCCTACTGTGCACAGGATAGGATAGCAGTCCCTCTTTCCCGCCCCCAACAACACACAACAAAGAATGGTCAAGCCCCACAAACTCACAGACTGGGGGCGGAGGGATGTATGATGTGAGCGTGTATGAAAGTGTAGCAATAAGCCCCTTCAATATGTAAAACTATAACGAGAGATAAAATCTTGTTAAAAAGAATGATCCAGCCCCAATCTGTCCCGAAGCCATTCAGACACGTCCAGCTATGTTTCCCAGCTTAGCATCATCGAGACAGGGGTGCTGCATAAACTGATCACAGAACAGAAGCAGTGCATGCCACTGTCCTTGCCGTGTAGCGTGGGCTTTGCCTCCCGCCTGGGAGGGCCAGGGAGGCACTCAGGGCTTCCCTGTGATTGCTGATGCTTCGGGCTCTCGGCTTCTGCAGCCACACTCTGGGACATCTGCGATCTAGCAGGGACTTTGTGCACCATGTCCCACAAGGGGAACGCGAAGAGAAAGGGCCTGAAGTACTGGTGGGCTTTTCCCCTGGGGGAACCCTGTCCCTCCTAGGTGTGACCTTTCCCATCACCTGTCTTCTAGAATCGACAAGAAGATGTCAGATGCTCAGGGCAGCTACAAACTGGATGAAGCTCAGGCTGTCTTGAGAGAAACCAAAGCCATCAAGAAGGCCATCACCTGTGGTGAAAAGGAAAAGCAAGATCTCCTGAAGGTCCGCATGTTCCTGGTCCCCTGTCTCAGTTCTCCTGACACCCCTGAGTGCCAGCACCCACACTCCCTACAGACCACTGACTATTCATGACCCTGGGCCCAAATCCACACTCTGAAATCCCCCTGAAACTTCTCAGCACCATGATGCCACATTGGGAACTTCCACCCTTGACTTCCTGTGGCGAGCACGGTCAAAGCACAGGTGCGCCAAAGGTCTCCTGTGAGGTCACCTGGCTGGGAACATAAGCCATGTGTGACAAAAAAACAATTTCCTGTTTAGACTTGGGTCCCTTCCCCAAGGTAGCTCATTAAATATATATGCAGATATTCCAAAATCTATAAAGAACCAAGTCAGAAACACTGCTGATCCCAGGTATTTCCGACAAGGACTGCTTGACCTTGACTAGTCTTTGTGGGGTCTGGTCCATTTTACAGAGGAGAGAATGGAGGCACTGGACAGCTGGCCTGATGCCACATGGCAGTGTCGGTGGCAAAGCTAGGATGGAAGCCATCCGGCATACCCCAAAGGCCATGTCCTTGTCCCTAGCTCTGACCACTGGGCTTATCTTTCAGTGAAGCAAATGGAAGACAGTGGTTTTGGCATCGTTAACCTTAACATCAGAATGTGGTATCTCTGTAATCATTTTCCGTCTGTGTTCTCCCTGCGTGCTGGAAAGCTGTGCCAAAGACTCTGCTTGCATTGCATCTGACTTATCTCTCATATCCGCTCTGGTTTATCTTGATTCTACAGATAAGGGTTGTATGACTCAGTATAGCTGATAGAGCCAAGATTCAAACCCTTGAACACCTGACTCAAAAGCCTGTTTGCTTAACCCCTGGGCATACCACCTTCCCACACAGAAGCCACCTCTGAGATGCTCTGTCATGATTCCCATGGGCAGCTTAGGAGTCCGAGACTCAGAGCTTCTCTAAGTTACCTAGTAAAGAAAGCTTCATGCTCTTAAGACAGAATATTTCCACGGCTCCTGCCCAGGACAGCTGCCCAGTGAAAACATTCAGACAGGATGCAGATGGATAGCAAGGGGCATTCCTACATGATTAGCAGTTACAAGCACAGAGCCATTAAGTCAGGTCCAAATCCCGGCTCTGACTATTGCCAGCTTCTCCTGGGGACAATAAGAAGTCGTTCTTCAAAGGACTATTGCTGTAAGCGCATAGCAAAATTGACAGTGACTGAGTGCTGGCACTTGCCACTGTCATCCCATTTAATCAATATGACAGCCCTGTGAGGAAGGACCTCTTATTCCCATTTTACAGAAAATGAAGTTGAGGCACAGAGAAGTTAATCAGCCAGCTCACATGGCACAGCTAGGACGATGCAGAGCAGGGATTGTCCCTGGAGCAGAGCCCGCATGCACCCTGGTGTCTCACCTAAAGGGGCCAACACAGTGCCTGGCACTGCAAGCACCCACTCACTGTGCGCCCTCTGCACAGCCTCCCTGGGATGTCAGGGGAGAGCATGGGTTCCTGAATTAGGGAAGTGCAGAGGAAAGCACAGAGCTGTGGCAGGCATGAAAGGTGCATGACTAACTCACGCACTGTCCCCCTCTGGCTGCAGAGCCTCACCATGCTCAAGGATGGCTTCTGCACCGACAGAGGGTCGCACTCTGACCTGTGGTCCAGCAGCAGCTCTCTGGAGAGCTCCGGCTTCCCGCTGCCTAAGCAGTACCTGGACGTGAGCTCCCAGACCGACATCTCTGGAAGTGTGAGTGGGCGGCTCCCACGGCGGGTGGGAGGGGCCTCTGGGCACCGCCTTCTGCTGCTAACTCCACCCTGGGGAGCCCCTGGGGAGCTGTGTGGGGTGGAGCCAGGAAGAGCCAGAGGGCCTGGTTCCTCTGCCCAGTGCTCCTGTCTCTAGAGCTGCATGGAAAGCACTTTTAAAGGACGCAGTGTCTTCCTCCGGTTTCTGTCGTACTGTGCGCTGCTCCATTGTGCTCTTTCATCAGCTGGAAGGCAGAGGCGTTTCCCTCCTGTTAGTCCCAAAGCTGGTGTGCAGTTTCTGCACAGCTGTGTGGTTCCTGGTGCCAAAGCACAGTCCCAGGCTAGTCGTGGGTCCTGAAAGTGCTGCACAGATGAGGGTCATTAGTAGCGCCAACCCACAGTAACTCGTGGAGGGTGTTACTAGAGCAAGAGCACGGCCAGTCTGCCTCCCAGCCTCCGTGCTAAATGCTCTTCAGATGTCACCGCATCCTTCGGCGCGGGAAGAGAAGCCATGTCTGTGTGTCTAGGAAACCTTGTAGCTTCTTGCCACTCTTTTATTTTTAGAAAAAAAAAAAAGAGGGGAGGCAGACACTTTGTTGTGTATGTGGTGCTGTGGTTTGAACCCATGTCCCTGCACAGGCGGGGCAAGTGCTGAAACTCCCGAGCCACTGCTCCAGCCCCCTTCTTGCCACTCTTGACAGGCTAACACAGGGAACAGAGCTGCCTCCTCCTTCCCGATACTACCCACAAGTCTGGTCACAAGCCACACGCAAACCAGGCATCTGCACAGGGACTCTGTGCCTCCTAAGTCCTAGGACCTTCTCCACGCTCAGCCAGCATTGCCTGACCGCAGCCTGAGTTTTCTGTTGCATCCCCAGCACCCCCAGGATGGCTTTCTTACATGCTGCGGCTGCCCCTCTTCCTTCTCATGGGCTGCCCTTCCTGCTTCTGTGCCTTCCAAAGGTTCTGAGTTATTTGGAGCTACAAAGTAACATTCTGGGCCCTTGACTTCTCTTCTCCAAGTGATGGGTGTCAGTTCAGGGCTGTTCACGTGACCTGAAAGGAGAGAAGTATTTTTGCTTAACCAGCTTTCCCTGCCATGCATACAGCCAGCCCAAAAAAATCTGAAAGGGCTGTTCTTGGCTCTGCCCATGCAAACTGTCAAGTCCCTTGTGAGCCCTTGAAACTCGCCCAGCAGCAGCCACAATCGCCGTGTAATTCCCGACTCTGCTCTTGCCCTCCAGTTCAGCCCCAGCAGCAGCAATCAGCTGGCAGAAAAGGTCCGCCTGCGCCTTCGATACGAAGAGGCCAACAGGAGGTAAGTAGAGACCGGTGCTGGCTGGGGTGAGGCTTCTGCTCCAAGTCCAGCTTTTCACACTCCCATCCCTTTTAATCCTTGTGAGATTACAAAGGTAGGTAGCAAAGTCTTTATATTTTAATCTTCTGTAATTTAGAGAGGAAATGACTTACCCAGGTCACTGCCCTGGATAGAGTGGAACTATTCTTTGAACCCAAATCTGCTTAACTTCAAAGCCTACTTATCTTTCTCCTTCCTGCCTTGGTTGCTGTAATCAAAGTTTTCTGACGATCCTGGACGCTGTTTGGCTTGGAGGATCAGCAGGTTCCTTTGGTTCCTTTCAGCAGGCTGATAGGACTGTGAGCACTGCCCACTTCAGTTTCTCTTCTATGACTGCAAGCAAACTGTGCTTTCAGCTGCGTGAACTCCAGGGATTAAGGTGTTTAGTGCGTCATAGAATCCAAAGCAGCTGGGTACTAGGTTCCACTTCCACAAATAAAAAAATAACCAAACCTGGCATTTTTAAATCATCTGTTAATAGGCATAAGCAGAATGTTTGTTGACTGAAACCTTTTCTTTCTTTTCTTTTGGGGGGTTGGTACTGAGAATTGAACCTAGAGCACTCTGCCACTGAGCTGTATGCTATATCCCCAGTCATTTTACTCTTTTATTTCAAGACAGAGTTTCCCTAAGTTGAAGAGGCTGGCCTTGAATACGATCCTCCTGCCTCAGTTTCCTGAGTCACTAGAATTACAGGCATGTGTCACTGTGCCTAGCTGTACTAAAATGTTTTTGCATCTATCATCTTATTTGCTTTAAAAAGCAATCTTGAGGTTGGAGCAGTGGCTCGGTGGTTATGGCGCTTGCCCAGCATGCGCGAGTACACGGGTTCAAACCCCAGCACCCACGTACACAACTAAGTGTCAGAGCAATGAAAGCCATGTGAAAAACTCAATAAAAATTGGTTCTCTCTGTCTCTCTCTCTCACACTGTCCTTCTCTCTTTAAAAAAAAAAAAAATCACATTTAAAAAATAAAAAAAGCCATCTTATACCATAGCTTCTAACTTAGTGCCTCCACATTAGAAAGGAGAAAGTTTCCTGACTTTTCCAGGTTGCAGAGTCAGAAGTGGAACCCTGGACATTCTGGCTCCAGGTTCATGATCTTCCTGTACACTGAGCCAGCCTTATTGGGAAAGAATCCCCTGGGCATTGTGGTGGTGAATGAATCCAGGCATATTACATCCATTCCTCCCTAGACTAAGCTGTGTGGCCCATGAATGCTCTCAGCCAGGCCAGTGTGGCAATCCCCAGCTCTGCTGTTCTGCCAGCTCTCTGAACTGACAGAACTGAGCTCTCTGCAGCAATGACAGAAATCTGATAGAAACCAGAAGGAATTTATTGGCTTATCTAAATCCAAAATCACGGTGGAATAGAGCTTCAGGCTTAGCTGGGTCTAGGGACTTGGTAAGTGTTGCATAAACCCTGCTCTCTTTTCTCCAGTGTGCTTGCCTTTGCTTCAGGTTCATTTCAAGCAGGTTTTTCTATCCAGGTGGCAAGATGAACCCCAGTGTTCTAAAATCATATACAACCAAGTTAGCAACCCCAGTTGGAAGGGGTCCTGTCTTTCCCAACAGTTTTAAGGAGTCTGAGAGGCTGGGGTGTAGCTCAGTGGCAAAGCGCTGAGTTCAATCTGTGGAACTGCAGAATAACAAGTCTTGGGTCTGAGACTCACTGGCAGTTTTGCATGAACCAGTCATTGATGCAGGGCTAGAGGAAGGTGGTGGCGGGAGTTTTCGGGAGTTTTAGAATTCTCTGCAGATCCATGCTTGGGTCATGTGTTCGTGCTGAAAGGAGATTGAGGTCAGCTTTAGGAGAACCAAGTGACTTGAAAGCATGGGAGAAGAGGTTTTCCAGAGATACATCAGGGTATTATTAAGGAAAGAAAAAAGAATTGGACAGTGGGCAGGTAGAGAGAAGCAGAGGTCCTGTGCACTGTTTCTGCTCCCCCTAGGGGTTCAGGAAAACAGCAGAACTTGTGTGTTTGAATAGTCACTTGCCCCTCTGAAGGGGACCACTCTGAACCTTGGATCTGTTCCAGCCTGTGCAATGCCTCTCCTACATGACCAGTCCTGAAGAGGCAGGCTACAGCACTGATGTGTTGCTTCTGGGGTTGAGCTGTGAAACTTATCCGAGAGCTTCCTGGCTCAGCTGCCTTACCCAGCTTCTTGCCTCCTCTTCTGCCCAAAGCTAGATTTGGGGTGAAGGGCAGAAGAGGCTGCTGAGTCAGAAAGCAGAGGCTGCAGGGTTTGGAGGAGGGAAGTAGCATCAGTGTGCGGAAGGTCTGATCGTCAGTCTGCTTGCCTTTGCTTCAGGTTCGTTTCAAGCAGGTTTTTCTATCATGGTGGCAAGGCAAACCCCGGTAATTATCAGGATTTGTCGGGATTTGTCACATGTATGTTTTGAAGGGGAGAGACTGACAGTTCTCATCAGATTCTCCAGAGAATGAGTTGCCTTTAACTTAAGCAGCACAGTAGAAGAGCACCCTAAAAAGTTCGCCCAGGAAGGCATTGGCCAGTCCTCAGTGTCCTGTGTGTAGTCTAGCCCCTGCCAGGATGCCATTCTCAGAGCACCTCAGAGTGCTGGAGGCAGCAGCTGTGAAGTTGCCCACAGCTAAGCACCATGGATTGCTATGTATATATGGCCAACTCTACGAGGTCATGCTGGGACCCTTGACTGCGAAGAAGCAGACCCACACGTGTTTTTCATCACAAGGGGTCTCGTCTCCAACAGGGTTTTTTTTTTTTTTTTAAGAGAGAAGGACAGTGAGATAGAGACAGAGAGAATCAATTTTTATTGAGTTTTTTTTACATGACTTTCGTTGCTCTGACAGTTGTGTACGTGGGTGCTGGGATTTGAGCCCGTTCATGTACTTGTGCATGCCCAGCAAGCACCGTAATCGCTGAGCTATAGCTCCAGCCCCCTCCAACAGTGTTTTGATAAACTGAGAGTTCAACTACACTGACCACAGATAAGATGGAGCTACAAGTCTGAGGTCTTGGCTCTTAACAAATAATGGCCATGTTTGTCATTTGCCCTCTCTGGTGAGTCATCAGGCATCTGCCCCATGAGGTTGACAACTCCTTCCTTGTCCACCATGACAGGATGGGGTATAGCCAAGACTCAAGGCCCAGAATCACTTTGTAGAGGTCAAGTCCTAAAGGATCATGGCTAATTAAATTACTTTTAGATATTTCCAGCAGTGCCCTTCGCTATTCTGGGAGTCTTATTTTAGTCCTATGGCAATAATTCGTAAGGTCTGTATAATACTTGGCAATATCTGAAGAGCTATTGCTGCTACTTTTTCATGATCCACCTTGTAGAGATCGTCATTATCTCTACCTTATACACAAGGGTCCCGAGTCTTGGAGACATTAAGATGCACAGTGGCCACTTCCTTCCCTTAGCATTTATTAAGTGCCTGCAGTAGACTGGGCACCAAATGTGACACCAAATGACTTGTTGTTGTTGTTGTTGTTGTTGTTGGAGGTGGTGCCAAGGATGGAACCCTGGGTCTTTCACATACAAAGTGCATACTCTACCACTGAGCTGCACTCCAGCCCCCAAAATGATATTTTCAGAAGTGGTCCCTTCCTTCACAAAGGCCAGAGTCAGGACTCCAGCTCAGACCATCTGAACCCCAGACCCTTGGCTATTCTACAGTCCACCTCTCTCTGGACTGAGAACCCGTGATTAGTCATCATGAGCCCAGGGATCGGTGGCTGCCATCGATTGGGTGCCTGCTGTGTATCAGGCAGCTGCATGTTATAGCTGATTCTCACAGTCTACGGGATGAGTGACTGATTGGCTTATCTTCAGGTCTCGGGGAGTTCACCTACTGTTACGTAACTAATCAGTGGTCCAGCCAGGTAATAACAACAGTAGCATCAGAAACATTTATTGAGGGTTTACTGTGTGCCAAGTACTGTGCCTTGAGGGTTTATAGGTTGTCATAAAAGCCTCAGTCACAACCCCATGAGGAAGGAGCTTTTATTATTCCCTTCAGAGAGGTAAGTAACTCCACCAAGGTCACACAGCTCGTGGATATTGCCCGGTATTAGAATAAAGTCTCTCATGTAGCAGATGTGGGGCATTGCCTAGTTCACATCTGCACCCCATTCCTGAAGAGGCAACTCCATTATTGGAACCCACATGTTTGTTAGATGAAAATATGTTTCCTCATCTCTGGAAGCTAGAATACAACCGGAAACAGTATGATAGATGGCTAAGCTAATAATAACCTCAACGTGTATGAATTTTTACACAAACAGGGGGAACCTTGCCTAGGATGCTGGGGGACGTAGGGAGGGGGGCAGGGAGGGGGAGGGAATAGGAAGGATATCAAGGAGACTGGAGGGAGGGAGCATGGGGGAATCAACTCAGAGGGGAACCTTCGACTTCCATGAGAAGTCCAGTTAACACAGGGGTTAAGTAGGGGGAAATATGGAACCATGGGGAACCCAAAGGGGGAAATCATGGAATGACATTAGCCTTGGCTTGCTCTGTCATTATACATTTGTTCTTGATTGTTTGATAATGATTCCCTCCTAAATGTAAGACCATATTTAACGAATAAAATTCAATTTCAAAAAAAGAAAATATGTTTCCTAGGGAGAGACTGATCAAAAGGATGACAGAGACTGTGAAAGATTGCCCTGAGGAAGTCCTGGCTCCTGGTGCCTTATATCTGCAGACGCACAGTCTCCTTCCCTGTCCCCACAGTGCCACTCTTCACACCAGTGAGTCTCACCTTCTCACCCCCCAGGATCGCCAACCTGAAGATCCAACTGGCCAAGCTTGACAGTGAGGCCTGGCCAGGGGTGCTAGACTCGGAGAGGGACCGACTGATCCTCATCAATGAGAAGGAGGAGCTGCTGAAGGAGATGCGCTTCATCAGCCCCCGGAAGTGGACCCAGGGGGAGGTGGAGCAGTTGGAGATGGCTCGGAAGCGTCTGGAGAAGGACCTGCAGGCAGCACGGGACACCCAGAGCAAGGCGCTGACAGAGAGGTGGGTCTGGGGCTGGGAACCATGAGCCAGGTGTGTCCCATGGGCCTTGGGGGTGAGGGAAATGTGCCAGTCAGTCATCTGGACCGCCTCAGTAGCAGCACAGTGCCATCATTTCAGATGTGGCTCTTCTGATCAAATGAGCCCCAAAGCTGTATCATTGAGAGCAGTCATTTCTAACTTTGTGACAATGACTCACTTTCTGTATGGTGACCTAAAATGCACAAGCATGGCATAGTAGAGCAGGCGCTTTCCACGATCTCTCATGTCTTCTCACCTGTTGGACAGTCAGCTCTCGGTATCCATGAGGTCCATATCCACAGAGTCAGCTGAATGCAGATTAGAAACAAAGGAAATTTTTTAAGAATTATAAATATAAACACACTATACAGTATGACAACTATTTCAGATAGCATTTGTATTAGGTATTATAAGAATCTAAAGATGATTTAAAGAATATAGGAGGATGTGTGTATGCAAATGTTACACCATTTACATAAGAAACTTGAGCATCTGTGGTCTTCAGTGTCTGTGTGCATGCGTGTGCACGTGCGTGCATGTGTGTGCACGTGTGTGTGCGTGTGTGTATCTCGAACCAATCCCCCAGAATACCACGGGATGAATATATTTGTGTGTTTCTTTTCATGTTTCATGCTGCTTAGGACCCACTATATTGAATTCACCACATCTAAGTGGTTGCATTTTGAGCCCCATTCTTGTGTACAGGTTGCAAACTGCTATGCTTGTAGGGACCAAGCAGGTTGTAGAAGTGCCCACAGACCCCCTGGGGACAGCCCACTGTCTACAGTACGGGCTGACTCCCTGTTCCAGCAGGTAGGAGTGTGGGCCCTGGACTGCTAGAGGTCCCTGTATTTTACGTGTGTGATTCACCTTCTGTATTGTGATCTAAAATACACAAGTTTGACCCAGTAGAGCAAACGTTTTATGTGTCCTCTCTCGTGTTGGTATCCTGCTGCTGGTGACAGAACCCAGGGCCTCACAGAGGCTAGGCAAGTGCTCCACTACTGAGCTACAACCTCAGTACAGTTGTAAAAAATAATTATTTGGATTTTTAATATTTAAATATTGGCATCTTTTTTAAAAATCCAAATAATTATTTTTTACAACTGTACTGAGGTTGTAGCTCAGCCTTCGAGGGTAAATGGATGGTTATGGAAGAGATCATGATGAGTAAAATCAGCTTAACCCAGAGATCTAAGGGTCGATTGTCTCCACTCATCTGTGGAGGTGGGGTCTAGACCCTGGACAATGAGAAAGTTGGTCCAGTAGCATGAGTTAAATAGATAAGATGTAATGCTTTACAATCTAATACTTTTTTTAGAGTTATAATGGGAAGGAGAAGGGAGGGATAAGGGAGGGTAATTGGGGGGGCACTCCTGGGGATAATTGCAATATCCAGAATGTATACATATTTTATACACATTTTATATTATTTTGTTAAAATCTTGTAAGGTTGCTCAAAATAAAAAAATTTAAAAAAATATTTAAATATTGGCAACTAATCTAATGTTTTAAACAAATACTATAAATCAGCCTCCTCTACGAGCTTGATATAACCTGGAAGCCCCTCTGTTCTGTCCTTAGAATTCATGCCAAACTTGGTCTTTATACATTTCTGCTAGTGTCCCTGCCAGTCTCCATGCCCACATTGCATGTCCTACAATGCTGTGTTCACAGTAGGTCCTGAGATCCCTGGCTCTGCATCCATCCATTCTCCTGTCCATCAACCAATTGTCTATTCACTTCTTTAAAAACCTAATGCTTTTTCCTTTTTTTAATAACACAAAATATTTGTACCCATTTATGGGGTACAATATGATAATTCAGCATATATATACATCATGTAATTTTCCAATCAGGAAAATTGGCATTTCCATCCCCCAAACATTTATCATTGCTGCACCGGGAAACTTCAGACTCTTCTCATTCTTTTGAAATACATAACCAACTGATGTAGTTTTCTAGTGTGATGTGTAGCACTAGAACTAATTCTCCTTTACTACTCAGGGACCTCTCGCCTGACCTCCGTCTGTCTACCACCCACCGTGCCATGGTACTCCTGGCTTCTGCAAGGTCACTGTTCCGGCTTCTACAAATGAATGAGAACCTGCAGAGTTTATCTTTATCTGTCTGGCTTATTTCACTTACCATGTCCTCCAGATATGTCCATCTTGCCCCAAATGGCAGGCTTTCATTCTTTTCTGCAGCTGAATAATTTCATCGTGTGTGTGTGTGTGTGTGTGTGTGTGTGTGTGTGTGTGTATCTCAATCATGCTCTTTATCCTCTCATCTGGCACAGGACACCTTGGTTGATTACATTTGTTCTTGTGAATTGTTCTGCACTGAACACCGGAGTTCAGGTGTCTCCTTGATGTAAGGATTTATATCCTTTGGATACATACCTACTAGTGGATTGCTGGATCACATCGTGTGCTGGTTCTACTTTTAACTTTCTGAGGAACCTCTGTTCTGTCTTTCACAATGGTTGTATGAATTGACGCTCCACCCAGTGTTGTGTAGGAATTTCCCATTCTCTGCATCCTCACCAGTATTTGATAATTTTTGTCTTTCTTATTATAGCCATTCTGTCTGGGTTAAGGTAATGTCTCACTGTAGTTTTAATTTGTACTTCCGTAATGATTACAGATGTGGAACATTTTTTCATGTACTTGTTGGCGTTTGTATGCCTTTGGAGAAATTTCTGTTCAATCATTTGACCATGTTTTATCATATTGTTTTATTATTTGTTGAATTGTTTGAGTTTTGTTTTGTTTCTTTTTTTTGTATTCTCTATCCATATTTTTTGTACATGTCCTTTTAGCAAAAAATGAATCCATATTATATAACCATATGTATGTGTGTGTGCTGTATTAATACACACACACACACACAATATCTGCCCTTCCACACATTCCCGGCTTCCATTTTGTACATTTTTCTATTATTAAAATATTGGTTTTGTATTTTTTGTTGTTTTTTGTTTTGTTTTTTTTTTTTTTACCAAGGATTGAACCTGAGTCACATCCCCAGTCCATTTTTTTATTTTTTATTTTGAGACAGGGTCCTCGCTAAGTTACTGAGGCTGGCTGAACCTGCTGTCCTCCTGCCTCAGCCTCCCATGCCACTGGGATAACATGTGTGCACCGCTGTGCCCAGAAAAATATTACATCTTAATATAGGTAGTTCTATCAATGATTTTAAAGTAAAGTTATTGCCTTGTATACATAAAGTAGTAATGTAAGAAGCTTGCGATAAACCTTAATTATGTAAACCATTAATATTTTTGCTGGAAACAAACTCCTTTTTCTTAACTTACAGTTCCACAATGGTGACATGTTTTGATGTCCTGAGTGAACCTAAGCGAGTGATATTTTGTGCCACAATCAGAATGCTTACAAGCAAAACAGCAGGTGTTAGTTACACTTTTCCGAGTGATGTTTTACTTTAGATTCGGCATTGTATGCCCAGCTCTCTTCCAGACACCTGCCACTGAATGCCCCACAGGCATCTAAAACTTAACAGATCCCAAATAAATCCCCCAGCTTGTCTCACCTGAAACCTGCTCTCCACCCTCATCTGCTTTTCCTCACATGTTCTGTCCCTAAGCATGAAGCTCGATAGTTCATCTGTGGAATTGCACTGCACACGTTGGATTGTCACATGGAATGTCCTGAGTGACCCAGGTGACGTGAAGCTTGAGCCTGCTTTCCGCACCCTGCAGTATGCACACATATAGTGCCAGGAAAGCCAAGTGGCAGATTGCAGCTGCCTGTTAGGAGCACGTGGAGAAACTGCCTTCCTGAGTTTTGTAGGTAGACTTTTTCTTGAAGTATATTAGTTAAAGTTTAAATCCTGAGATTAATGTGGAGCAACATAATTGACTTCGAGAAGAGCCTTTCTGTAAAAACTCAGAATTGCAATTGCCGTCTACACTACTGAACCGTTATAATAAATATAAGCTGGAAATATTCAGAATATAAATCTCATCATCATTATGAAATTTAATTCATTTAATATACATTGCATAAGACAAGACAAACATAAAACGTGCTTTAAACCTTAAACTGAAAGTCTGAGATTGTCATTGTTAACGTTTTGTTTGTTTGCTTGTTTGTTTTTATTTTGTTTTAGAGAAGGGGGACAGTGAGATAGAGAATATCAATTTTATTTAGTTTTTCATGTGGCTTTCCTTGCTCCAACACTTTGCTGTGTACATGGTGCTGGGGTTTGAACTCGTGTCCTCCCACATTCCAGGCAAGTGCCATAATCACTGAGCCACAACTCCAGCCCACTTTTTTGGTTTTTGAATGTCATGTGATTTATCTTCCGTGATCTCTGATCCTATCTCAGAGGTGGGTGCTGCACTAACCCCTTCAAATTCCAAACGTTAATCAAAAAGTAGCTTCATCCATACAAATGTTGATTTCCACCTTTCTGACACCTGCTCCCCAAGCCAAGTGGCATGCACTTTCTCTTCTGGCTCTAGTACTTCCCCCTGCTTTGGTCTGATAATACCATGCCCAATGTCCATAGAAACCGTTCTGTGAGTTCTCTTCCCAGCCTGAGAAGTGTTGAGGACAGCATTCTCTCTTCTTTAAGGGGTTTCATGTGCATAGTTTTGTTTTGTTTTTTTGTTTTATTTTGTTTTTGTTTTTGTATCAGGAATTGGACTTGCAGGGGCTCAACCACTGAGTCACATCCCCAGCCCCACCCACCCTCCCTTTTTTTTAAGAGCAAAAAGGACAGTGAAAAAGACCGAAAGAGAGACTGAGTTTTATTTAGTTTTTCATGTGACCTTCATTGCTCTAACACATTGCTGTGTATGTGGTGCTGGGGTTTGAACCTGCATCCTTGTGTACGCCAGGCAATTGCTGTAACTGCAGAGCCACTGCTCCAGCCCTTTTTAATTTTTTATTTTGAGACAGGGTCTCGCTACGTTTCTGAGACTGGCTTTGAACTTGTGATCCTCTTGCCTCTGCTTCCCATGCCACTGGGCTTCCAGCTGTGCTCCTCCAAGGCCAGCTCACCCACATAGTTTTGAAACTAAAAGGCAGAGCGACTCTCCTGTTTGAGATCTCTGGATGTGCTGGTTTTAGTCCCTTGTCGGATGGATAGTTTGCAGATGCTCCTGCCCCTTTGGCAGGGCATCTCTTCACTGTATTGCTTCCTTTGCTCTTGCAGAAGCTTCTTGTTTTGATGTTATCCTGTTTGTGCAGCTTTGCTTTTTCTGCCTGTGTGTTTGGGGCCTTATCCACAACATCATTGCCTATATCAATGTCTTGAAATTGTTCCTCTGTGTTTTCTTCTAAAGCTAGTGATTTTCTAATGTGTGTGTTTTTGGGGATGGGGTATGAGCACATGAATCCCTTTTCCCAGTGATATCAGAGGAAGAAGCCCAGTTTGTGCGGCAGGAAGGCATCCCTGTGCCTTCCACGCTGAAGCAGCGTGGGAGCCTTAGATGTCTACATTTGCTCTCTCTGCATCACCAGGTGAGGGGTCCTTCAGGGAGCAAGCAGGTTGCAATGACAACATCCTAGCAATTGAGTAATCCCTTGTAGCACATGGCATGGTGCCAGGTAGATCAAGTTAATCGGCCCCTGCCTGGGCCCTCATGGCTTCCTGACTGGTCACTTGTGGGAGTCTCTTCCCTCTAACACTATCAGAATTACTAAAAGTGTATGTAAAGTGTATATGCTTCTTCTCCTTCATCCTCTGCTGACAGGAATGGCTGATTGGCCCCAACCTGTCACTGGGTATGTGAAAAACAGAGAAAGACAGCTTAAATAATTGGTGTGATGCAACCCTTGGAAGAAGCTTCTAGAAGTTTCTTTTAGCACCAAGACTCTGTCCTGAATTTCCTGGAACTGTACACGTTGGTGACAATGCCTGTGTCTTTGTGCCCTTGTGATTTTGGTGTTATTTGAAAGATTAATTAGGTAGGTGGCCTGGACAGACCCTTACTGAGCCTCTATGTGTATAGCCTTACCCCTACACCAGCACCCGGGATCCCTCATTTGCTCCCAGGCCCTTTTACTATCCCTGGGAAGCCCTTAGCTGTGCACCATGCTCACTGCAGCAGCTAGAGAGAATACCTAGGGCAGCCTTGCACCCTTCCATCTGCTGACCTTGACCAGTATGGGATTTGGGCACCTCATGGGGAAAATGGGCTAATTCCATTGATTACTATATAGTCTGAAGGTAAGTGGCTTGACTAGACTGTTCATTGAGACTCTTCCCAGCTATCAAAATTTTCATTTCCTGAAATTAGGACCAGAGATTCTCTTTAAAATCCCTAAGCTAGACTGTGTCAGACCCTGTGCTTTATTTTATCGAAACCTCCCAATCACCCTGAGAGTAATCCCATTTTACAGATGAGGAATCAGAAGCTCACCTGACATTGCTGAGTGGCAGAACTGGATTTAGAGCTGTCTGTTGATATCCCAACCCATGCCCATGTCAGACTGCTGCCCACTCATGGGTTATGGCCTTCAGCCCCATCTATCCATGACCCATCAGCTGCTCTGGAGGATCACACACCAGCCCAGCAGGGCTAGAGTCTGCTGTCCTCCATGCCTGCTAACCAGGCAACATGGAGGTCCTGGAGGGCAGGGCCTTCTGGGGAATGTACTAGTGGGGAAGGCAAAGGGCATAAGGGCAGGGAGCTAGGTGTGTCCCAAGAGGAGTCTGAGGAGGGGACCCATAGAAATGGTGGAGATCATGCTGATGTATCTGTAGCCATTTGTTTCTAGCTCTAAGTTTATCTAGATTTGTCCCTCTGCCTCTCATGTCTAGTTTCTCTTCTGTATAGGACTTTGTATTGTGTGTGTGCACACGCATGTGTGTCTCTACGTATTTACCTTTTAGTGTCCATTTCTCTCTCTCCCTGTGCATCCCTCTCACCCAGTGGAATTAATATAAACTTCACCTTCACACAATGGCCTTTCCCATTCAAGGTGACTCTGAGGACAGGAGTGAGCACACCCAAGTGCCTTTGGGTCAGCCGAGGTACCTGCCACACACCTTCACAGATCCATCCAGGCCACAGGCTTTCTCACACTCCTCATGCCAGCCCCGCCTCCCCTCCTTCCTCACTCTCCCTCTCTCCCAATCAGAGCTGGTATGCAGTCATGCAAGGTGCTTGCCTTGGGGCCCTGCCCCAAGGACTGTTCCCCAGGCCTGAGATCTGGCCCTAGCTCTCACAATTTCAACCAGCGCAGGTGCTGAGCTATAGTGTGTGGGGATTCTAGCCCCACCTTCTGGATCTTCTGCCTGCTTCCACACTGGATGCTTTCTTGGCCTTCCAGCATGTGCCAGGCATCACACACATGCCATCTGGCCCGCTAAGCCCATGGCTGCTGAGGAGGTCTTGGCACCTGCCAAATGTTACCCACGCCATGTTCAGGAAGTCATGGCAAACCAACTCCTGGTTCCCTCAGCATCCTGTCCAGGCTCCAATGGGGACCTGCCTTTACACCCAGAATGTGCTTCTGGCTTGTTGTGTTAGAAACAGTAAACCCACTTCTTATCCCCAGACCTTACACCATTTCTAGACTTTGCTCTTATGGTGAGACAAGAGATTCCATAGCCTTGTTCATCCCATTGAGAATTCTGGATTTTTTCCATCATGGGCCCACCTGCACCCACCTCTGCCAACCTCAGACAGGATTGGAAGAATAGCGCCAAGGATTGAGATGGCCAGGAAGCATGGCAAGGCTGCTCTGCCCTCTGCCCTGGTTGTCTTTTGTGCAATTTCACGGGTTTGCTTGTCCGTTAACAAGCGCTGCCTGCCTCTCCTCGCTTTTCAGTTGTGTCTAGAGAACTCCCTGGTCTTATTTCTGGGCTTGTGGAGTTCTGAACACATTGTTGAGGGATGGCATGGTTTGGTTTTCCTTGGAAAACCCAGGCTCCAGTTCAGGGAGCAACAGGCCAGTCATTTCCTGTCTAGCAGATGGCAGGAGGGGATGAGGGACCAATAGTGGAACACCTCTGCCCAAATGAGATTTAGCAGCCAGTTTCAACATAGCAAATGAAGTTTGTCCACCTCATCTGGAACAGGGCAAGTATCTTTTCCTAGCCAACTCCTATTCATCTGTTGTTATTGGCTGAGGTTTCTCTACTAGGGTGTCCACCTGCTTTGAGAAATGATCCCCAAATCTCTGGGGTTAACATAGTAGAAATATATTTCTTGCTTGTGTACTATCTCATTGGGTACCCTCACTAAACAGCAGACATCCTTGTGGTCATTCAGAACCAAGACTCTTTCCACCTGTGCCACCTCCCGTTTGAAGCCACAAGAGTCGGTGACCAGGAGACATGCCCACCTCCCTCCAGCACTTCCACCTGATGTAGGTGACTTCAGCTCACATCCCATTGGCTAGAACTTGGTCATGCACCCCATCCATCCAGCTGCAGGGGAGGCTGGGAAATGGCCCAGCTAGGAGCCCAGGGAATGAGGAGGACACAGACAAGGGTGCATGCCAGTTGTCACAGCCACAGTGTCACTGTTCACAGTCTGAATTAGGTGTCTCCTCCCACCTTCTGTTCCACTCTTCTGTGCTTTGAGTATTTCTTACTATCTGTTCTCCTCTACCCACCACACTAGAATATAAATTCTGTAAGAGCAGAAGCAAGTTTTGTTTTGCTTGCGGCTTTATCCCCATTGGCAAGGTCAGCATCTAGTGTGATGTAGGCACTCGGTAGTGTTGGTAGAGGAAGGGGAAGAGGGAGAGAAGGAGGGATGCTTGGGTGGAATTCTAATTCTGCCACTAATTCCGTAGCTCTAAGTAAATTATCTAACTCTGAAGTCTCAATTTCCTCATATGAACTGGTAAAAAATCATTCTTATAAGTACTGTTGTGCCATTAAGGCAGTGTCTCAAGGTTCCCAGCACCACGCCTGGCATGAGGTAAATAAGTAATATAGCAGTTGCTGTAGGATAATAATATAGGTGGAGGCCCAGATACCACAGGAAGCTGCTTCCAAAGAACTCTTGCGGATGTGTCCTGGGGTCCAAGTGCGCATTGTAAGAGCACATGCTTGTGCTTCATTT
Source organism: Aplodontia rufa (assembly GCA_004027875.1). NCBI lineage: Eukaryota > Metazoa > Chordata > Mammalia > Rodentia > Aplodontiidae > Aplodontia > Aplodontia rufa. Next base: position 27,188 of record PVKS010016120.1, read on the forward strand.
CTGGGGAGCTGAAGGGAGGTGGCGGGCCACATCCATTTGGCACATTCCTGTCACACCTTCTCTCCCTTCAGGTTGAAGTTAAACAGCAAGAGGAACCAGCTGGTCAGAGAACTGGAGGAGGCCACTAGACAGGTAGCAGCTCTGCACTCGCAGCTGAAGAGGTAAGCATGGCACTGGGCCACTGGCTCCCTGGGGAGGGCCAGGTGCAGTGTGCCCAGGTGGCCCAGCCTGAGCTCTGCCCTTGACTTCTCTTCTCTGGCTTTTTAAAAAATATATTTTATTAAGGAATTGAGTTATTGCATAATCATAAATGCATTTAAAGTAATAATATGATATGCATACACACTTAAACCACAATTACCTGCTGGATCCCTCCCTGTTCTCCCTCCCTCCCCCCTCATCTTCTCTGGCTTTCAGCTAGATGTTGGAAAGCTAGCAGGTGCTTAGATGTGGGCCTGGCTCCATGAGGTTGGAATAGGGTCTTTCACCTCCCTGTGCTTCTCCCACTGAGAAGGCCCCCATCAGACACCAGCATGTGTGAAAAGGCCCCTGAGACCCCCCACACCAGAGGACGAGGCTTCCGGATTGGACTTCACTGGAATTGAAGCATTTTGTTTTCATTAGATTTTTATTTTTTAGTGGTTGTCTTCTCTGCATAGCAAGTGCTACTGCTTTACAAATGGCACTTAGGATGTCAAGTTCCCTTATAAGGCAAATATTTTAAAGCATAAAAAAAGTGAGCTCATTTTTAGAAAAAACATTAAGAAATATTTCAGGCTGGGCTGGGCATGGTGACACATGCCTGTAATCCCAGCAATTCAGGAGGCTCACAAGTTTAAGACCAGCCGCAGCAACTTAGCAAGGCCCTGAGTAACTTAGCGAGACTCCGGTTCAAAATGAAAATGAAAAGGGCTGGGGAGGTAGCTCAGTGGTTAGGCACCTCTAAGTTCAATCCCCAGTACCACCCAAAAATAAAAGCACTATTTCAGGCTGGATTCAGATACTGCATGATCCCATGACCACGTGTGGTGTTGCACACCTGTAATCTCACTACCTGGGATTCAGAGACAGGGGGATCTCAAGTTCGAGGCCAGCCTCAGCAATTTAGCAAGACGCTGTCTCAATGTAAATAAAAAGCACTGGGGCGGGGCTGGAACGGTGGCTCAGCGGTTACCGTACTTGCCTGGCATGCATGAGTACGCAAGTTTGAACCCCAGCACCACCTACAGAACAAAGTTTCAGAGCAGCAATGGTCACATGAAAAACTAGATAAAATTGATTCTCTCTTTCTCTCTCTCACTGTCCCTGTCTCTTAAAAAAATAAAATAAAAAAAAGCACTGGGGTAAAATGTGCCTGGGGTCTCTCCCTAGGACCAAAAAAACCAAAAACAACCCAGTATCATAAAAATGTGATGTGGCCAGTGGAGGCTTGGGAAATAGAAAGCAGGGAAACGTGGGCTTTCACGCAGCTAACTTGAGCTCTAAGACCTGCTCTGCCACTCTCTGGCTATGCGGCCCCCTTGGTGTCTGTTTTCTCTGCAGGGAAGTGGGGTACAGGGTGGCTGCCAAGTGGGCCCAGTGAAATGGTGCATTCTAAGCACCCTGGTGCTCTTGCGCTCTCAACAGTCCCAGGTAGCCCGCTTCGTTAGTGGTCTGAGTGTCACTGTCCCATTTCTCCCTGTCCCCAGCCTCTCGAGCAGCATGCAGTCCCTATCCTCAGGCAGCAGCCCTGGATCCCTCACGTCCAGTCGGGGCTCCCTGGCCGCCTGCAGCCTGGACTCCTCCACCTCAGCCAGCTTCACCGACCTCTACTATGACCCCTTTGAGCCACTGGACTCGGAGCTGCAGAGCAAGGTGGAGCTTCTGCTCCTGGAGGGTGCCACGGGCTTCCGGCCCTCAGGATACATCACCACCATCCATGAAGACGAGGTGGCCAAGACACAGAAGGCGGAGGGAGCTGGCCGCCTGCAGGCCCTGCGCTCCCTGTCTGGCACCCCGAAGTCCATGACCTCCCTGTCCCCACGCTCCTCTCTCTCCTCCCCATCCCCGCCCTGCTCCCCTCTCATCACGGACCCCCTCCTGACTGGAGATGCCTTTCTGAGCCCCCTGGAGTTCGAAGACCCAGAGCTGAGTGCCGCCCTTTGCGAGCTGAGCCTTGGGAGCAGCACCCGGGAGAGACACCGGCTGGAGGAACCAGGAGCAGAGGGCAAGGCTTTGGGGCAAGGTGGGGAGCGCCGTGTCCGCGGGGTGCAAGCAGGAGTAGGGAGACGCTTGGCATTCAGGGTCCCCTGTGGTAATTGTGTCCAACCCTTGCTGACAGCTTTCTATGTGCCAAGTCCTTCACGTAGCAGATTATTTATTCATTCGGTAGATGCTTATCAGCTCCATATGCACTCGGTCCTGTGCTAAGGGCTTTTCCTGGTGAACGTACTCATTCAACAACTGTTTAGTACGTACTAAAACTGAATGCCAGATCCTGCATCAACAGAGGTACATGGATCCGTTCATCCATGCTGTGGGCAGATAGGCCACATCCCAAACACTAAGGAGTCTCTGTGGTCAACGTGTAAGACACACAAGATCCCTGACGTTCCCTGGAGACACAGGCAAGGACATGCCCCAGGTGGAAGTACCATGAAGTCAGTCCAGCAGGACATGCGCTAGACCTTAAGGTTAGGATGGGATTGCCAGTTGGCACTGAGCTGTGAAGGAAGACGACATGGGAGTGGAGGCATGGGTGATGAAAAGGGGCCAGCCTTGGAAAAAGCAAGAGCAAAACCTCCACAGCTGGAGCAGGGTACTCAAAAGGGGGGCTGGGAAGCTGTGCATTGGAGGTGGGGGACCTGCATGGTAGAGAATGAAGCTAGGGTTTATCAGGAGGAAACATTTATCTTTGGCAGCAACTCTACCTAGCAAAGCTCAGTACTTCACATTTATTGGAGATGTATGATATGCTCATGAAATAGGTTACTTCCTCATCACAGATGAGGAAACTGAGGTGAAGAGAGGCAAAAGTGTTTGCCCTGAGTTCCCTAGGCAGCAGATAAGAGAGCAGGCTTGAAGCCAAGCTCAGGGAGGCTGAGGCAGGAGGATCACAGGTTCAAAGCCAGCCTCAGCAACTTAGCAAAGCCCTAAGCAACTTTGCAAGACCCTCAAACTAAATAACTGAAGGGTTGGTATACAGTTTACTGGTTAAGTGTCCCTAGGTTCAATCCCTGGTACCAAAAAAATAAAAAGGGCAGGGCTTAGAACCCAGGTTTCTCTAATTCCAGAGCCTGAGCCCTTTCTATTCATGCCCCTCCCAATTTATGATAGGAGGCAGTTCGGTGTATTTATTTGTATGACACTTCTAGTGCTTGCCAGCCCCGTCAGTTTCATCTGGCCTGGGACATGATGGTCATTACAGAGCAGGTGCCCAGTAAGCTCACCTGGGACTCCTCAGATTTCCTGACCACCTCCTTGCCACACACACCCGAAGCACAAAAGTAGCCATGATGAACTAACAAAGGTGTACAGGATTCAGGGACCACTGTGCATGTCTTCCCACATTACCCTCATAACTCCGAAGTGGGGGTGACATCATCCTCATCTTACAGAGGGAAAAGGCGATGCACGGAGAGATTGAAAGCCTTGTCTAAGGTGAGTCGCACAGCAAGCAGCAGTGGCAGGATGAGGACAGGCATCTGCCCAGGGCCCCTCGGTAGCACGTGCCCAGCTCTGTCTGCAAGGTCTCAAGCTCCTGACCCTGCAGGTCAACCAGGAGAGGTTGGTCCCATCTCAGGCTATGGCTCCTATGACTGCCTCTCATGGGCCCAGAATTGTCCATCCACTTGCAAGGGCCAGTGGCAGCCAGCGGGGAAATAAGGCCTCCTGGTTAATCAGGTGCTCTGAGTAGCAGTGGTTTCTTTAGAAAAGGAGCTGAGAGATCCCTGGGGTTCCCTCATCAAGAAGGGAGTCTTGCTGGGTGCTCTTAAACAAAAATAAAAACAAGCGTCTTAGTACCGCAGGTGGCAAGCTACAGCAAATTGTTCCCTGGAGGGGAGGGGGTGCAGGTGGTGCTTCCCACCAGGCCCAAGAGGTCTCTGATGGATTGATGGAGGCGTTGAGCACCATCAGGACACTCAGGCCCCTCCCTGCCAGGTCCTGGGGAATGACTCCCCCGTCCCCTCCCGGGCGGCATCCTTGAGCCAGAGACAGCACATGGGGCTGGACACTCTTCCTTCGTGCTGTCCTGGGAAGCCTCTCCCCTCAGAGACTGATGCCAGGCAGAGCTCAGACGCTTAGCAGGTTATGCGATTAGTGCCGCTGCTCAGTCAGCAGACAAATTAATCTCCTTAAGTGGGTTGGTGGAGGGTGGACATTCGTGGGTTGGAAGGCAGGAGGTCTCTGGGCTCAGCAGGTGTGGGACACCAGCTAGGAGAGGTGCTTCCCCATTGCCAGCGCCTGCTTTCTCCGCGTCTGCCATCCTTTCCCCGGCCTGCCGTGCCCATCGTTGCACCGCCCTGCTGGGAGCCCCTTTCTCCCATCTTTTCCCAGTGCCTGGTACACAGTGGTACTTAGAAGTGTTGGGTGAGAAGTTGCAAGACCTGGATCTGGCCTTCCCCACCCCCAGGGGCAGAAGCTATCCTGATCATCTTGCAGCCCTAAGGCTGGCCACCGGCCTGCATACCATCGGTGCCTATTACTTGGGCAGTATGCCCAGTTGTGAGTCCCGAGGCCTGTGCTAGAGGTGGGGAAGACAAGGAAGAGAACCCAGGGTGCAGTGTTTAGGTGGGGTGGGAGAGCAGGGGCTATGTCCTTCCCTTGCCCCTTCTGAGGATTTGGGGCTACAGTTTTTTTTTTTTTAAGTCAATTTTATTTTTCATCTGGCTTTTGTTTTTCTGACAGTTGTGTATGTGGTGCTAGGGTTCGAACCCCAGTCCTCGTGCATGCCAGGCAAATGCTCTACCGCTGAGCCACTACTCCAGCCCCTTGGGGCTATAATTTTGTTGCCAAGTGTGTAAGGATGGCTGCAGAGGGCATCGCCAAGAAACCATAACATCCATTGAGTAATGGTAGTGAATTTTGTGGGCCCTTGGCCTTCAGCAGCCCTATAGAGTATGCATCACCATCTCCATACCACAGACAAGGAGTCCGAGGCTGAAAGGGGTTAGCAGTGGCCTGAGGTCATAAAGCTGCAGGTGTTGGAGCTGTGTGTGAACCCTGAGCATTTGAGTCCAGAGTCTGGGATGTTAAATTCAAAATCCTATACCAGTCTTTCCTTGCCCCAAAGCCAAGAGGGTCTTGCCTTAGAGCTCAGAGGTGGTGGAGTTGGGTGGGACACAGGGTGGGTCAAAACTCTGAGGCCAGGATCCCACTCTGGTTTCTCAACCTGCCCCACTCTTTCCTTTTCCCCACTGCTCCAGCTGTGAGTGCAGCCCAAGGGTGCGGCCTGAAGGTGGCCTGCGTCTCAGCCGCGGTGTCAGACGAGTCCGTGGCTGGGGACAGTGGTGTGTACGAGGCTTCTGTGCAGAGGTAGGTCCCTGAGTGCTACTTCTGTGTGTCCGTGGATGCTTGAATCCCAACGGTGCAAGGCAGGACCTATGGGACAGCCTGGATGTCAGTCCCCAAGGTGCATGGGAGGTCATGAAGCAGCTCAACTCCCCCAGCAGCCCTGCTTGGGACTGTGCCCAAGGTGCAGACAGCAGAATTGCAGATGGTGTGGCTTTTTCTGGGGTTGGAGCTGCTTTGGTTTTGGGCAAGAACCGGTTCAGGGGCAGCTATTGTAAAGTGCCTTGCTGAAGAAGGAAGTGCTAGAGAAGCCAGGTACATTGGTGCACACCTGTAATCCCAGAGGCTCAGAAGGGTGAGGCAGGAGGATTCCAAGTTCAAAGTCAGCCTCAGTACCTTAGCGATGCCCTGTCTCAAAATTTAAAAAAAAAATTAAAAATGGGATAGGAATGTGGCTCAGTGGTTAAGCGCCCCTGAGTTCAGTCCCTTGTGCCCCTGCACCCCAAATTAAAAGAGGCCCAAAGCAAATGGTATGGATGTAGGGTCTGGAGGGATGCTGAGCATACCCCATCCTTCCTCATGGAGGATCCAACCAGAGCCTCCCAGACAGAACCATTTCCAGGAAATGACCGTTCCGGGCTCCTGCCAGGAGGCTGACTCTCCCTTCGCCTGTTGCCTTTCAGACTGGGTGCTTCAGAAGCCACTGCTGCATTCGACAGTGACGAGTCAGAAGCAGCAGGTGCCACTCGAGTTCAGATTGCCCTCAAGTAAGTGACAGCAAAGACAAGGACGTGGGGCGGGGCGGTGTCCTGCAGGGGGACTCCTTCTCCATCCACGACATTTTACCAGCATTTACCTTCACGGCTGTCTGGGGAGGAGGGAGAACCAGGAAAGCCTACCATGGAGGGCTCCGAAATCAAAGCTGGAGCTGACTGGTGGCAGAGCCAGGACCAGGCCTGAGCTGTCCCCGCTGCGCAGTGTGTCTGTTCCCTGTCGCTGTAGCATTTGTCAGTCCCCATTCGGATGTCAACAATTTGGACCCAACTCGAACCTGGGGGCTATAGACCATATACATATTGTTGTTTCCTCTTACTGGGAAATGACTTCCATATTTTTTAAACAGGAATTACTTGCTAGCATTTCAGTTTGAGGAAATTCCACATATACTTCTGGCCTCTCTTTAAAACTTCAGATGACTAACAGCTCCGGGCCTGCATCTTCACGTGGAAGCCTGGCTCTGGGTGTGTGGTGCCAGCTTCCCCACAGTTCCCAGCGCAACTAGCAGCCACATTCTGTGACTGTTAAGAGGGAGAGAGGTGTTCCTAATAGGTGTTGCTCTTGCTCCTTTCATTTCAGGTATGATGAGAAGAATAAACAGTTTGCAATATTAATCATCCAGCTGAGTAACCTTTCTGCTCTGTCAGTACAGCAAGACCAGAAAGTGTGAGTATGTGTTGTCCCCTCACCCTCCGTGGTCATCCCTGGGCACCCTCTCCTGCTCTGTCCTGCAGATGTTAATGCATGTGACCACAGTGGTAATGTCAGGCCTTTTCGTGTGCTTGCATGGCAAGCTGCCAGCCACACGGGAAGCGCTGTGGGCAGTTTCTATCCCTTCCCCAGTACATCCTGGGGACCTACCATGCATCAGCTCTAGGAGTAGGGCGGTCCTTCATGGCCCCTGCCCTCCTGAACTTGAGCCTCGTGGAGAGGAATGGGCACAGTCCAGTTTATCTTCTCTGAGCTCAAGTATTCCACCCAGAAAGGAGCTTCCCATTCTTAGGCCAGTCACTTGGCAGGAATGCGTCTGGGTGTTACCTGGAGGTTGATAGGGTGGCAGGCACCTGTGCTATCTACCTGTTGCTCCTCGCCCTGTAGGCGGGATTCGGTTTCCTTACACTCATCTGACTTCCTGTTTTCTCCTAGAACTAAACCCCAAGGCCTAGAGGGCAGCAATAGAAGGAACTGCCAGCCCCCACTAGGGGCAGGGCATGTGGAAAGGAGAGGGTGGGAAAGGCGACGGAGGAGAAGGAAGGCAAGATTGCAAACAGCAGCAGGATGAATAATCTCTGTCTCGCTGGTACCCGCACGGGGGTGGCCGAGGGACAGTGCCCGAGGTCCAACATGCCTAGTTTGGGTAGACTCCCCGAGTCCTCTGAAGGGGTTGCAGCACTTGGCCTTCAGTGTCTGAGGGGCCTCATTGTCCCACCTGATCCTCCTGCACGCTGAGGTTCACGCATAGCTGGCCTCGGGTTCCAGGTGCTTGGAGCGTCTAAGGATTTGAGGATTCAGGGCAAGAGGAGCAATGTGTAATTCGTAGGTCCCTCTTTATATCCCTCATAAATTTCTGCCTAACACCTCCAGCTGTGCTTTCCATGGGGAGTTTTTGGCAGCTATTAAACCTGGCACATCAGCCCTAGAGCTGGGCTAACCCTACCTCCTTGGTGGTTCTCTCCCCTTCTAGGAACATCCGTGTGGCTATCCTTCCTTGCTCCGAAAGCACCACCTGCCTGTTCAGGACCCGGCCCCTGGATGCCTCGGACACCCTGTTGTTCAACGAGGTGTTCTGGGTGTCAGTGTCCTACCAAGCCCTTCACCAGAAGACCTTACGAGTGGATGTCTGCACCGCCGACAGGAGCCACATGGAGGAGTGCCTGGTGAGGGCTGCGTCTCTGTCTGTCTGTATGTCCATCTGGCCTTCAGTCCTTGTGGGGACTGAGCTCTGAGAAGGTTGGAAGGAGATGCAGGTGGTATTGTGGATGAAGCCTGGATTCCAGGCAGAGGTGCTTCCACAGGGAACATTGGTCTCAGACTTACCAGATATCAGGGGGAGCTCCTGAGAGGAGGAGGAGTGGTCCTGAAAGGACCTGGAAGGTAATAGCCCTGTGCCTCAGCTTTGCTTGACAGCCTTAAAGTAGCAAGAAACACAGAGTGATACAGACAGATTCAAATCCCACCTTCACCACTTGCTGTGTAGCCAGGTGACGTAGGCAAGTTACTTAAAACAGCTCTGCTTTTCACTTTTCTTCTCATGGAATGCAAATAATGCCTCTCTCATGCCCCATTGTGAGGTTACTGAGGGTTAAATGAGCCACCTGGTGGTAAAGCAGCCACCTAAGCGTCTGATTTGTGTTCAGTTCTCCTTGAATGGGACAATAGTTGTCCCCTTTCTTGAGCACTCAGATCTTCACCTAGAGTCCATTAGATATCCACTCCCTGCTGGGCACTGGAGATCAATGGGAGAGTCCCTCAGAGAAGGAGCCAACCCTGGTGGCTAATACACACACACACTGGTGGGGACCATGCTGGAAACGTATGGTTTGAGCTAATCAAAGAAATGTGGAGCACGTGCAGAGGAGCAATGCAGGCTGTGTCCCTGTGCCCTGCACCGGCCGGCCGGTCCCCTTTCATCTGGTGTGAACTACAGGCCTTTGCCCAGAGCAGGAAGCATCTTAGCTGATCTGCTGTTGTTGGAGCACCCTCACTGTTGTGGAACTATGGAGCCACATCCTGGGAACGTCAGTTCTCAGCCTGGTCATCGGTAGCCTGCCCTTCCCACTTCTCACTCTCAGTTTCCTTCTCTATAACATCTGGCTCATGCTGTTTCTTAGCAAGCTGTTCTACAGGATGCAGTGAAACACTAAAGCAACTGGGAGATGCATGTGCATGAGTTTTACCTGGGGCTGTGCTTAAAATGCACATTCAGATTCAGGGCATGAGACGCTGCATTTCCGGCCAGCTCAGCAGAACATGACAGTGCCAGGCCCTGTGTCACACTTGGTGTAGCAAGGATGCACAGCAGTGTCTTCACCCACCAAGTTCTCTCTGGGCTTCAGTTCCCTTCTCTTTTCCTGTAGCTGGGACTCGTAGCAGAGCTGCAGCCATTTATGGTGATTTTAATGCTAACACTAATGCAAAGGGGGACCACCATAGGATGCAATTTATGTGGTAGGTGTTGAGCTAAGTTCCTGACGTGCTTTACCTCTATTGATCCTCCCTCCAATCTAATAAAATAAATACTATATATCAATGGGGAAACTGAGGCACAAAGAGGCGAAAGACCTACCCTAAGTTCACACAGCCGGAAAGTTGCAGGAGCTATATTTGAATCCAGGTGCGTCCACCTCTGAAGCCCACACATGTCAGCCCCACTGTGTTATCTATGCTGTTACAGGGCTCCAAGAAGGCCACAAGTGGGGACTGTGGCTAAAAAGGTTTGGCAAGCATGGTGGATATTGACCGAGAGAACAGAAAGCATTTCCAGACCCAGCTCCTGCAGCGAAACTGGCCTCAGCCTGGGCATTCCTACACGAGAAGAGTCTCAACCCTATTTTCCTCTCCTGAGTGGGTGCCTTTTATTGCTCCTGCCTAATTGAAGTCTGGCCGTTGCTGGTTGCCATAGCAGCAGCCAAAGCGCTCATCTGCCATGGCTTGTCTCTGCCCCGGCCAATGGGAAACCTCCTTTCCCGCAGACAGTGCGGACATGGAGTGTCAGGTTGTCATGTTTTGGTGGCTGGAGGAAGAGAGGAAGACCAGGAGGGAGAAAGGGCTTGCCTGCTCCCACGTGGAGTCTCCCAGCACTGCCAGGAACGGGAAATCCCCAGTCTGTTTTAGACATTTAATCAGCCAGGTGACAACAGCACCGGTACCCAGTGTCTACAGCAGGGCCAAGAACTTTGTGTGCAGTGTCTCATTCAGTCCTCCACACGGCCCTGGGAACAAGGAACAGGTGATCTCCATTTTGCAGATGTGAGATCAAGGCCCAGAGCAGTCCAGGTCACCCTACAGGTGGAGGGACAGCCTGGATTTGAACATGGATTTGATATACAGCTACTGCACTATACTGCCCCTCAGGGTGATTGTAAGGGCTCTTGTGTCCCCAGACTAGGTTATGTGTAGAGGGGGATGTGTGGCCTGCCTTCTCCAGCATTGCAGGCTGTGGTTTTGCCAGATGCTCTAGCATGGCATGGTGGTGGCCCTGGCTGTCCACCGTTCAGCTGCTGAGCTCAGTGCCATGCAGCTCGGTCCTGCCAAGGCAGCCAGCTTCCTGGGTCCCGTGTTAAGCCATCATAGCAGTTCTCCTGTCCCTTCTTCGCTTGGCAAAACTCTTGACCACCTGTGTGATGGACGGAGCATGCACACAGCCACGTTGCACGGTGCCCTTTGAGGTCGCCAACTTCTTGCAAGCCCAGCATGGGACTGTGTCTCCCAGAACGCTTCCTCCCCCACCTGTGCAGTGGCAGAGAGTAGAGGAACCATAGGGTGGTGCCACGGCTCCCCACACACGTGGCTGCTCCTGCCACTCCTGCTCTTCCCCACTCCCGCCTAAGTGGCCCCTGCCACCCCCCAGCCTCCGTCTCCTGCTCTTTCCTGTCTCACCTTTCCCTCCTCAACTGGATCCAGCCTGTCCATGCACCATGTGCTGTTTTCGCCTCTTCTGCCACGGGCACGGCCAGTGATGTGAGGAAGGGAAAGGGGAAGGTTGGTGAGCTCAATTCCAGATCTAACCCAGGCTTTTCAAAAGAGGACAGGTGAGGAACAATTGAAGTTAGCTTGTGGTTCTTCCTGCTAAGAGACAGGAGGAATATTAAGTCACTTGAAGTAAGGCCTGTCTTTATAATGGTACGTCAGGTTTGTCAGGTTGTTCATTGGCATGGTGAAGAGTGCATTTATATGATTCAAAGGAAAACTGTATGTAAGGATAGCTAACAAGGAATCCCACTCTTCCCCCTGCCTCCTATTCTACCACCTCCCTTATGTAGGTAACCGTCTTGAATTGTTTCTTCTTTACCTTCCATTAGGTCTTGTTTCATGTGTGATCGTGTGGTCATTGTTCTCTCTGAGTTGTATCTCAAACTCGGTGCAACATGAGTATATATGGAAGTTAGCTGGGGGCAGTGGTGCATACCTGGAACCCTGGTTCACTTGGGAGGTTGAGCAGGAGGATCACCATGTTCAAGGCTAGCCTGGGCAACTTAGCAAGACCCCATTTTGAAATAAAAAGGATCAGGGTTCTACTTCAGTGGTAGACTGCTTGCCTAGCATGCACAAAGTCCCAGGTGCTGGTCCCTAGCACCAAAAAAAGAAAGAAAGAAAGAAAAAGAAAACAAAAAAGTATAGATAGAAAATGCATATGTTTGTTCTTTTTCTCTTAACAATCTCTCCTAGGGGTCTCTGTTGCAGTCCAAAGAGATCCTCATTTTTTAGCACACAGTATAATCTTCCATTGTATAGCTGGACCATCTTTTATTCACACGTCCCCTGTTACCGAACATTTGCTATTCCAGCAGGAGTGAAAATGAAGATTCTTCTTCTGGGTCATTTCACCTTTAACCCTGCTGGAGCAGGGGTATCCGTGGCTTGGATGCCTACAAGGAGACTTTCAGGGTCAAAGGATAAAATGTCTCCATATTTTTGCTAGATCCTGCCAAATTCCCTTCTGGAGTTTCTTCCCTTTCACATTCCCACCATCTAAGGGAGAGTGCCTGTTCCTCTGTAGCCTCAACTTTTTAGATTATTGTGTATTTTGTAGGGGGAGAGTGAGGTGGTTCTCCACTCAACTCAGTGTTGAGTTTCTTAGAGACTGCAGGCTGCTAGAAGGTAATACTGTTTGGGGATCATCATTATCTTTAGAACCTGATGCTCCAAAGCGTTAACACACAGGAAGTACTCCACACCACAAACCAATTTAAAAATGGGCAGAGATTTGGAATAGACTCCCCCGCCCCGCAAAGACAGCATACAGATTGCCAATTGCATATGAGAGGTTATTCAGCATCACTGATCATCAGAGAAATGCAAATCCAAACCACAGCCAGACACCACCTTGCACCTGTCAGAATGGCGCCTATCAGAAATGCACAGCAGATAACCAGTGTGGCTGTGGATGTGAAGACATGGGGACTCATGTCTCATAGCAGAACTCTATGAGAAACACTAGGGAGTTTCTCAAAATATTAAAAATAGGGGATGGAGCAGTGGCTCAGCAGTCGAGCACTTGCCTGGCAGGCACGAGGATCCAGGTTTGAACCCTAGCACCACACATACAGCTAAGTGGAGGAAAAACAAAAACCAGATGAAAAAATAAAGTTGACTCTCTTTTTTTCTCTCACTCACTCTCTTTTTTAAAAAATACATTATATATTTTATATATATAAAAAAAGAATTACCACGGGATCCAGCAGTCTCACTTCTGGGTAAAAGCAGGGACTGGAAGCAGTGCTGTACACTCACGCTCAGGCACACTATTCATAATAGTAAAGAGATTGGAAGTAATATAAATGTCCCTTGATGCATGAATGGGTAAATTGCAATGTGGTGTATGGAATATTACTCAGCCATGAAAATGAATGGGCTTCTGATCTGTGCTACAGTATGGATGGACCTTGAGGACATTGTTAGATGAAGTAAACCTGTCACAGAAAGGAACAATGGATTGCACTTAAATGAGGCATCTAAAGTAGTAAAGCTCATAGAAATAGGAGAATGGGATTACCAAGGGCTGGGGGAAACAGGAAAGGGGGCACTGTATAAAAAGTACAGAGTTTCAGATTTGCAAGATTAAAAAAAAATTCAGGAGATCTGTTCCATAACAATGTGAATATACTTTAATACTATGAAACCATATGCTTAAAATGAAGAAGATAATACATTTATGTGGATTTCGTTTTTTAGATACAATTAAAAAAAAAAAAGAAAGTAGGATAGATGCTCACTAAAGTATTTGTAGATCAAAGGCTTGAGGTGTAGCCAGTGGGGGCATGCCAAGGATTTGGGTTCAGTCCTCAGCACACACACACAAAAAAGGTAGAGATGGTGGTGCACACCTGTAGTCTCGGGTACTAGGGAAGCTGATGCAAGAGGACTGGTGGAGGCCAGAGTTTGAGGCCAGTCTGGGCAGCATTGTGAGACCCCCCTCCTGAAAAGAAAAAGAAAAAATTTGGCAAATGAGCATGCCAGGGAATGATGCCAGTCTGATAGCCTTCATCCTGCTTGGGGTGGTGTTTTCCATGTTGTCCCCAAGAGCCGAGTGCTCAGAATACCTTCACACTTACATTCTCTCCCACTTACCTTCCCCTTTCTTCCATCCCCCAGGGAGGTGCCCAGATCAGCCTGGCTGAGGTCTGCCGGTCTGGGGAGAGGTCAACTCGCTGGTACAACCTCCTGAGCTACAAATACTCGAAGAAACAGAGCAGGGAGTCCAAGGCAGCCGGAGCTGTGGGCCCCAGCCCAGGACCAGAAAGCACAGTGAGCTGGACCCATCTTCTCCCTCCAGTCTCCCACGCAGGGACAGCGGGAGTGGGGAGGGGAAGCCTCTACAGCGCCAGGCAGACCTCACTGGTGGAGGAAATGGGGGTGGTGGTGAAGGAGGTAGAGGTCTGTAACTAAGGGGTGAGGAGCTCCCCGTCCATCACTTGCTCCCTTCTAACGTTTGTGATTCCTCCTTCTGAATTTTGCTTGTGCGATGAAAACCTTAATTCACAATGTCTGCAAATTGGAGGGCGTGGTGGTGCACACCTGTAATCCCAGCAGCTTGGGAGGCTGAGGCAGGAGGATTGCAGATTTGAAGCCAGCCTCAGCAACTTAGTGAGGCCCTACACAACTTAATGAGACCCTGTCTCAGAATCAAAAATAAAAAGGGCTGGGAATGTTGCTCAGTGGTTGAACACCCCTGGGTTCAATCCCTGGTACCAAAAAAAAAAACTCTCAGAGTAGGTGCACATGCACACACACACGCACACGTATGCACATACACGCGTGCTCGCACACTTTATTCTCTGGGGTGAGAGGAAGCAGGGACCGTGACATATACAAGCGACATTGGGCAAGACACCTGACCACTCTGGGTTTCGGTTTTTGCCCCCAGTTCAGCAGGAGGGTCAGGGTGCTCAGATGCTTGGATTCCTGGCAGGCAGGGCAGCACCCATGTCCATCCGCTGACCCAGCAGCCTTGGTCTCTGCAGGATGCTGTGTCCGCCCTGCTGGAGCAGACTGCAGTGGAGCTGGAGAAGAGGCAGGAGAGACGGAGCAGCTCACAGGTGCTGGAAGGCCCCTGGTAAGTGAGCACTCCCCTGGGCCTTTGGAGCTGACCTGGCCTGGACCAAGGTCCAGGGATGAGTCCCCAAACACCAGGGCAATCGGCAGACAGGTTCCCCTCATGGAGTCTGCATGGGCATGCGATGGTTCCTAATGCCCCTGTGCGTCTGGGCGTGGTGGCGCACTCTTGAAATTCCAGCTACCCAGGAGGTTGAGGCAGTAGGATCATAAGATCAGGGCCAGCCTGGGAAACTCAGCGAGTCCCTGTCTCAACATAGAATTTGAGAATAGGTCCAGGGATGTTGCTCAGTGCGAGAGCCAATGGCTTATCATGCACCACTCTGGGTCCAACCCGCAATACCAACCCCTCCACACCCACACAAATTTGGCATTTTATGTTCCGTGGATCACCCATGCAAAGTCACACCCAATGTTATTCATTGTCTTGCAGTGACATTTATTTCAGTTGAAATTTTTTTAAATTAATTTTTTATTACCATAAATGAAAAGTTTGTATCATGTGTCATAAATTGAAAAATTCTTCAGTAAGGATTGCTTTTGGCCTCTAGAAACAAAGAGAAGAAATAATATAAATAAAAAGTTTCTTTCTTTCTTTCTTACTTAAAAAGAGTAATATAAGACAGCTTTCCAGTTCTGTCAGTGCTATAGTGTTACTGGGAACCCAGGCTCTTCCTCTCTGCTGTCTTTACTGTGAGAACACCATCATCAAGGCTGCTTGAGAGCCCAGGATGGCTGCTGAACCACCTGCCATCAGGCAAGCATCTGTCAGGAAAGAATAAAGAATGTGCCCCTGGGGGGTGAAGGCATAACAGTTGCAGAGCAGTTGCCTAGCATGTGCAAGGCCCTGGGTTTGATCTCCAGCTACACAAATAAAATTAAGCTGCAAATGATTTCTTTTTTCTTTTTATTTATTTTTCAAAATTTATTTATTTATTTTTATTTATTTTTCCTGCTACTAGGACTCAGACCCAGGGCCTCCCCATGCTAGGCTAGTGTTCTACTACCGCATAATACCCCCAGCCCTCTGTCGGATTTCATTGTGGCGGTGACACCTAACTAGCCTAGCTCTAAGTTCATTCTTTAAAACAAAGTCATAAAAGATGCACTGGAAGCAGAAACAAGAGTCTGGCAACAACTAGTAGTTGCTTCATGTTGTCCAGTCTTAGCTTCTTGGCCTGCCGAACTGCAAGAGAGACTAGAAAATTAAGACTGTTGGTTACAGGTAGAAAAATCAAATTTCTGTCTCAAGGAAAGATGAGGAAATGGGTATTGGATAGGTCAGGAGCCGTGCACGGCTCTGAAAGTTACTGTGGAAAATTTAGCGTCGTGAGAATAAACCACTGTTGAAGTCTAGCTGGATGTACTACTTCCTGGGCCTGACGTCTTCTCCTCATATGAAAAAGGACTGTTAGCGGGCTGGCGTGGTGGCTCAGCAGTTCCCGTGCTTGCCTGGCGTGCGCGAGGACGCGGGTTCGAACCCCAGCACCACGTACACAATGAGGTCTCGGAGCAACTAGAGCCACGTGAAAAATAAATAAAATTAATTCCCTGTCTCTCTCTCACACGGTCCCTCTATGGAAAAAAAGGGGGGACTGTTAGCAAGTTCTTCAGCAGTGTCGAGGACCTGCTTCTGCCAGGGGGCTGTCTCTTCAGTGCAGTGGAACTCAGACAGCAGTCGTGAAGGGGAGAATTCTCGCTGCCATCTGACGCTGTCCGATTCCTTCCCCGGCACAGAAAGGTCTCATCACACGCTTGACGCTGACCGCGGTGGGGTCCAGCCGTCTTCATTTTTGTGTGTGACCTTAGCACTTTCTAATTCGTATGCAGCACGTAGCTGGCTGCAGTCTTGGCTCTATCAGGAGCACAACGCAGTTTGCTCCTCGTATCTAACTGTGACTTTGTACCTACTGGCTCAGTTCTTTCCCCCCCGCCTCCCTCGCCAGCCTCTCGTAACCACCAGCCCACTCCCTTCTAGGACAAGGTCAGCTCTTTTAGACTATAATGTGAGGGGGATCGTGGGCCTGGCTTCTTCCACTTAGCGTAATGCCCAGAGTCCTCCCCTGCATGCCCCATTTTCTTCATCTGCTCACCTGTTGCTGGACCCTCGTACTGCAGCAAACCCCGGAGTGGGCAGAGGTTTTTGTAGCGGTAGAGCACACCTGCAGAGAAGTTCACCGAAGTGGATACAGCTCGGCGGGTCTGCAGAGAGCGACCAACCTGTGTAAGCAACCCCCAGACCAACAAGCAGGGCTGTTGCCAGCACTGGGAAGCCGGCCCTTGCTGCCTTCCCAGCTCCACCCTCAGCTCCCTCTGACCTTGTCTGAGCCTCTCCTGGAAGCTGGGGACGTAATACCCACTGCCCAGAATGATTGGATGCTACTAATGAAGACGAAGTGCAAAGCCCATACTAGACACTCTGTAAAGGACCCATGATTAGGGCAAAGAGAAGGACAAGAGTAAGTCCCACCCATGAATGGCCACAGCCGGTGGATCTTGCCCTCAGCGGAGAAGCAGAGTTTGGTCCTCAGCTCTTGTGCCTTGAATGGAGACATAAGGATCGCAAGGCCAGCTCTGTCAGCTTCCTGTGGCATTCTTGTTTTGGGGTCTGGACTGACCTTGCTGGGTGATTCTCCGGTGCAGCCTGGGTTGAGGACCACTCCTCTTTGTTTTTTTTTTTTTTTTGGTACCAGAATTTAACTCCAAGAGACCTTTACCACTGAGCTACATCCCTGCCCTTTTTTTGCGGGGAGGGGCATTTATTTATTTTTTTAATTTCCTGCAAATTTTTATGTGTGCATTATCATTGCACGTACGATAAGATTT
>PVKS010016121.1:0-44558 GCA_004027875.1 Aplodontia rufa
ACTTCAACACAACACTATCAACTCTAGACAGATCATCAAAACAAAAAATCAATGAAGACATCACCAATCTAAACAACTCTATTAATCAATCGGGCTTAACAGACATTTACAGAATTTTCCATCATAAGACAGCTGAATTTACTTTCTTCTCAGTGGTGCATGGAAACAACAGAAACTTCTCAAACATTTGAAATTGAATAATTACCTCTTAAACAAAGGATGGGTAAAAGAGGAAATGAGAGCAGAGATTAAGAAGTTTTTTAATTGAATAAGGATGAGGAAACAACATACTGAAACCTCTGAAGGGTTTCTTAAGAGGTAAATTTATAGCACTGAGTGCATGCATCAAAAATCTAGAAAGAGATCAGATTAATAGTCTTATGCTTCAACTCAAACGACTACAAAAGGAGGAACAGTCCAACCCTAAATCTAACAGAAGACAGAAATTACCAAAATCATAGCTGAAATCAACGAAATTGAGAACAAAAAAAGTTATACAAACTATTAACAAAACTAAGAGTTGGTTCTTTGAAAGAGTCAACAAAATCAACAGACCCCTTTCCAACCTCACCAAAAGGAGGAACAAAATAAAGCAAATCAACAAAATCAAAGACGAAAATGGGGATATCACCACAGACTCATCCAAGATCCAGAAGATTATCAGAACCTATTTTGAAAACTTATACTATGCTAAATTTGATAACCTAGAGGACATGGACAGGTTCTTGGACACACACGACATCCCCTCTTTAACACAGGAAGACGTTGAAAACCTAAACCAACCTAACACAGAAAGTGAAATTGAGGCAGCTATCAAAACTCTCTCAAAAAAGAAAAGCCCAGGTCTGGATGGATATACGGCAAAATTCTAACAAGACTTCACAAAAGAACTAACACCAATCATCTACAAGCTCCTCCAGGAAATTGATAGAGTGGGATCAATCCCAAACACTTTTTATGAGGCAAATATTACACTGATCCCAAGGCCCAACAAAGACATGTCAAGGAAAGAAAACTACAGACCAATGTCCCTGATGAACATTAATGCAAAAATCCTTAAAAAAAATTTAGCTAATTGGATACAAAAGCACATTAAAAGCCTACTATGATCAAGTAGGCTTCATTCCAGGAAAACAAGACTGGTTCAACATATGCAAATCAATAAATGTGATTCACCACATAAACAGAATTAAAAACAAAAATAATTTAATCATCTCAATTGATGCAGAGAAGGCATTTGATAAAATTCAGCATCACTTTATGCTCAAAACTTTGGAAAACATAGGGATCAAGGGAAGATACTTTAACTATGTCAGATCCATTTACGACAGATCCATAGCCAACATCATCTTCAATGGAAAAAAACTGAAAGCATTTCCACTGAATTCAGGTACTAGGCAAGGCTGTCCACTCTCCCCACTCTTGTTCATTATAGTCCTTGAAACCCTTGCCAGAGCTATAAGGCAAGACAAGGAAATCAAATATATTCTTATAGGAAAAGAGGAAGTTAAGTTATCTCTATTCGCTGATGACATGATTCTATACCTAGAAAAACAATTAACATCAGGGAGAAAATTCCTAGAGCTTATAGATGTTTTCAACAAAGTAGCTGGCTACAAGATCAACTCCAGTAAATCACTAGCATTTCTTTACTCCAGCAACAAATCCACAGAAGAAGAAATCAGAAAATCTCTCCCATTCACCATCACTTCCAAAAAAATGAAATACTTGGGCATTATCATTACAAAGGATGTTAAGGACCTCTTCAAAGAAAACTCTCAAACACTAAAAAAACAAAATACAAAAGACCTGAGTAAATAGAAAAACATTCCATGCTCCTGGTTAGGTAGAATCAGTGTAATAAATCTGGCCATTCTACCCAAAGCCCTTTACAGATTCAATGCAATCCCCATCAAGATACCAATGACATTCTTCACAGATATAGAAAAAGCATTTCTCAAGTTCATATGGAATAACAGGAGATCCAGACTAGCCAAAACGTTACTCTATAGAAAGGAAGAAGTAGGGGGTATCTCAATCCCTGACCTGAAATTATACTACAGAGCCGCAGTAGCAAAAAGCATCATGGTATTGGTATCAAAACAGAATTGAAGATCAGTGTAACAGAAGATGGGTGGAACAGAATAGAGGATCCTGAGACAAAAACCCATATATTTAACTATTTGATATTTGATAAAGGGGGCAAAAGCATAGTGTGGAAGAAAGATAGCCTGTTCAACAAATGGTGTTGTACAAACTGGACAGCCATATGTAGACGACTGAAGCTGGATCCTTATCTTTCCCCCTGCACAAAAATTAAATCAAAATGGATCAAAGACCTGGATATTAAGCCTACAACTTTAAATTTACTAGAAAAAGAAGTCGGGTCAATACTATAGCATATAGTGTTGGCATCTACTTCCTTAACAAAACTCCCATGGCTCAAGCTGTAAAATTAACAATAAATGAATGGGATGCAATTAAACTAAAAAGTTTTTGCACAGCTAAAGATCTAGTCCAGAGCACCAAGAGAGAACGTACAGAATGGGAGAAAACCTTTGCCTGCTACACCTCGGACAGAGGGCTAATACTGAGAAAATACAGGGAACTAAAGAAACTGAACTCCAAACTCACAAATAATCCAATCAATAGTGGGCTAAAGAACTTAAAAGAAACTTCTCTCCAGTGGAAGTCCAGAAAGCCCATAAATATATGAGAAAATACTCTACATCATTAGCTAAAAGGGAAATTCAAATCAATACTTCAATGAGATACCACCTCACTCCTGTTAGAGTGGCAAAAATGAAAAATTCTAACAATAACAGATGCTGGAGGGGCTGTGGGAAAAGAGGAACACTGTTACACTGTTGGTGGGACTGCAAACTGGTTCAGCCACTGTGGAAATCAGTGTGGAGAATCCTCAAAAAATTAAGGTTGGAACCACCTTATGACCCACTCCTGGGTATCACACTCCTGGGTATTTCCCAAAAGAGAATCAGCATATTATAGTGATATGGCTTCATCAATGTTTATAGCAGCTCAATTTACTATAGCTATACTATGGAACCAACCCAGATGCCCCTCACTGGACGAGTGGATACAAAAACTTTGGTACTTATATACAATGGAATTCTACTCGACCATTAGAGAAAATGATATTATGTCTTTTGCAGCCAAATGGATGGAAATGGAAAGAATTATGCTCTGTGAAGTATCCCAATCTCAGAGACTCAAGGGCCAAATGGTATCTCTCATCTGTGGAAGCTAGAATACAGTGGAAAGCAGTAGGTTAGATGACTAAGCTAACAATAACTTCAAATTGTATGATTCTCAATGGAATAGGGGGATGGCTCCTTAGGTTACTTGGAGGCATAGGGAGGGGGATAGAGAGGGGGGAGTGTTTATGAAGAACTCCTAGGAGACTGGAGAGTGGGGATATGGGGGAACCATCTCAGAAGCAGATGTCATTCCTCCACGAGATACCCATTTCATGCAAGAGTTCTTCTGAGGGAAACCGCAACAGGGGAAACCCAAGCTGGGCATCCATGATTTGGCATTACCCCTGGATAACTATGTATATATACATTAGTTATTGGTGATTTGATAATGTTTCCTCCTCAGTTGTATCTCTATATACATCTAATAAAAAATGCAAAAAAATATTGTGCAGGGTGTTGTTGTGGTGGTTCAGTAGTTATGGTGCTTGCCTGGCATGTGCAAGGATTCCAGTTCAAACACCAGCCCCACGTACACTACCAAGTGTCAGAGCAACAAAAGCTACGTGAAAAACTAAATAATAAAATTGATTCTCTCTGTCTCTTTAAAAAAATAAAATAAAAATATTGTGAGGCATAGACAATGTCTCAACCTGAAAAAAAATTCAAACTTAGGAAAGATTTTTTCAAACCTATATTAAAAATAAAAGAGCTTTCTGGTGTTTAAAAAGGAAAACTTCAAAACTAAGGAAAAGTAAATTTGAAAGTAAAAGTGTCAAACTATTTACACAAATGAATATAATTAGTTTATGAAAATGTATAGGGCATCATACCTATATTTTGTAAGGACTACTTCTTCAAGTACATGTAGAAATTTGAAATTAGCTTACTCCTGTAAATATCTCACTAAACGTACAAACAGAAATCATATAAGATAAGAAGAAATAGAATGAGCAGTGTAGTATTATGAGATTTAACAAAATTTTCGTTAAGTTAGGAAATATACGTTAACAATTAAAAAAATATAGAAGATTTGAAAAAGCATAGCATCCTGTCTTTCCTGAGTTGCAATTTAGCAAACACTTCACAAAGCAACTGAAGAAAATTCTTTCATGTTCCTGCAGAACATCTCTAACTATTCCAAGTTGTAGACCCAAAAGTTAAATTCATCTAATCTAACATGATTAAAAGTTACAGAGAATTATCTCTCTACTCTTGAAACAACAGAAGTCAATAAGAAAATGACAAGAAAATCTCTATTAATTAGGAAATTTAACCATATACATAAATAATTCATGGATAGAAAAATTCATAATTAGAATTGACAATAGTTTTCATTGAATGATAGTGAAACGAAGTTATATCTAAACTTATGCAATTCTCCATTTCAAGGTTTTAGAGGAAAATTTATATATTTAGGTCACATTTATGAAAAATGAATAACTGAAGAACAGTGATCTGTTTATTGATCTGAAGAATTAAAGACTAAAATTTTAATATATGAAATAATATGAAAAATTTAAACAGTACTTATGGTGCAAATGTGTAAATGTATAAAACAAGCATCAAAAATGCATAAGTTGGGGGGCTGGAGCTTGCCTGGCATGTGCAAGTATGCAAGTTCAAATCCCAGCACCACATACACAATGAAGTCTCAGAGCAACAAAGGCCATGTGAAAAACTAAAGAAAATTGATACTCTCTCTCTCTCACACTGTCCCTCTCTCTTTAAAAAAATGCAGAAGTTGGTTCTAAAATAAACCAATAAAATAGATTAATAGATAGCAAGTATGAGCAAGCAAAATAGAGACAGGTAGATATTAACATCAGGGAAAAAAGTATTAGCACTGTTCGGCTTTTATTTAATGTTATAGAATATTACAGATAATTACAGATTATGATGATACATTCTATAACTGTGGATTTTAGAATTTTATTATATGTTCAAATGAAGTGGATTGCAAATGAAATACCATTTAAAAATACTAAACAAAATTTAAAAAAACCTGAACAAATAAGGAACAATTATTTATGTGTTAAATGAAATATATATATTTAAAAGAAGTTATTTCTGCACATGCCAAAGACTATATCATTGAGTTTCATCAAACATTTGAGAAAGAAATAAAACTACTCTACAAAAATTCTTAAGAAAAATGTTTTTCTATTTTTTTATTCCAGCACATACTATATTTCTAAAAGCTAGAAGAATACACTAACATGTTTTAGAATGTATTAATAGTTAATATTAATAAAATTAATTATTTTAAAATATAATGAATCACATCTATCTTTTCAATTCTCAAAATATAAGTAATTTTATATTTGATTATCAAAATGAACGAGTTGCTTTAAATAAGCATGGTCAGCTTAATCAAGACAAAAAATTTTTTGAACATGAATATTTATTAAAGATAACGATTACAAACTGTGATTACAGAGGATTTCTGGAATCTAATGAAGTATATACATATAAAGCAACAAAAAATGATGAACAATTTAAAACTTAATTCTAGAATGAGAAGAAGTAAAGATGTTCAGTATCACTATAACTAATGATCAGTATGGTAAAATACCTTCAACAACTGTAAAGCCACATGAATTTTATTTACATATGTAACATATGTGTGTATGCATGTATATGTACACTCTGCCTAACAGCAGATGAACACACATTCTTTGCAAGTGCTCAAGGAAAGCACATACTCTCCGCTAAAACTTCGATCTTTTCCCAGAAAAAAGCTGAATGAAGCACAAGGAAAATAATGTATTGAACAAAATCTGTTTCAACAAATAATATACTCACTAAGCTCTGTCACAAAGGTAGAGAAATTATTTTAAAAGCAGTAAAGGACAAAAGAGGTAACAAGAAGTGTGACGTGTAATAAGGGCTACTGATGATATTGCAAGTTTCACTCAGACACGATTTTTAAAATGAACCCTCTGCTCTGATCAGATCAACTAGGACAGAAGATATGATAGAGTTTGAAGAGGTTAGAGACGCAGAAGGTGAAATCAGGAATCCAGAAAGGAGGTTACATTAATCAAAGAGAGCTTTGGCCTTGATTTTTGCTGTGGATCAGAAAGTCAGGAAAATGCTCACAAAAAAAGTTTGTAATAAGAAAGCAGATGTGAGAAATCAGTAAATAGTGTCACATTCAGTAGATACAGGCTCAAGGACTGCAAAATATTGGAGAGTTCAGTGGAGATAGAAGAGGGTTTAGAAGCATGTCCTGTGTCAGCTCTCCAGACCCTTGAGCTAGGAGATTTGTCAGCAGACCTTATAGAACAAATTCTTCCATTTTTGTGTCAAGCCAAAAATAAAATCTCAAAACACAGGTGGTGCTTAAAGATATTTCACAGAGAGACCACAAATTCTCCTGAACTTGCTGAGAAAATGCTCCGAAGTCTAAACCCTAAAGTTGAGAAAACGGCAATCCATAACTGGAAGATTTGAAGATTGAGGCTACTGATATTAACCATAGTCAAAGTAAAAACAAATGCCTGACAAGTCTCATCCCTTGCCTGGATGGTCTCAATTCCCATGTTACTGTCCTGGGAAACCAGACACGTTCATTTCAAATGTAAATACTAATGATTTCAGAATTTACTGTATGTAATGTCCAGCATTTGACTAAAAAATATATGCATGTGTGTGTGTGTACGTATACATACATGACTGAGATAATCCAAACTCACTCTCAGATGGCAATATTCTGGTATCTAATACTTAACATGATCAAGATTCTAAAGGAGAAATCGGTAATATGCATAACTTGATGGGGAAATTTAACACAGTAAAGTAAACTCTAAGTATCAAATGGAAGGACATCATTGTGTGTGTGTAGTGGAGGGTGATATTAGGAGAGCCCTTAGTATTAGGCTTGACATAACCTTCCTGTCTCTATATTACTGTCTCAAAAAGGTTTGTTGGACATTTTTACATATTGTCTTAAAAAGAATTTTCCACAAGCCTTGTGTTGAAGCTGGAGGACTTCCCATTACTCATTTTCCACTACATTTTAATAATTCGAGTGACTGAATTCATCCTGGATTCCAGGAAAGTGGAACCTGACTCCCACTTGCTACTCCAATGGAAGGAGTAGCAATGGATTTTTAGTATCTTTAATATACTTGTATATTTTTCTCTGTCCCAGTATTTACATAAAAACATTTATTGGTTAAAAACCAATCAGGGGCATTGCAATCCATGTGAAATGCTCAGATCCAACTAATTTAGAGGGGAAATATGAGTAAACTTTGTAAAACTGAACAGAAAATAATAAGGAGGAAACTATTTTTATTGTCCTTTTTTTTTTTAGTTTATACCTCAATGGAACATAATATATTAACCAATCTGTGTGTCATGTTATCTAAAATTTTTAACCTAATTTCTGATACTTAACTCTAAGCTATGTATTTCATGTCACATTTTTTTTATTTTTAGAAACTATTATTCATATGAAAAACATGTTTGCTATTTTTATAAACAGGGGTTTCACATTTAATCTTATCTTTTATCTTCATTTTGCTAAAAGCAAAGGTAAAATATTAAGAATATATTTAAGCAACTAGTTCTGGTGTTTCTTTTTGAGCTAAAACTGTTCTAACTGGTTTTATTGCTCACTTGACTTAAGGAATTATTTAAATAGGCTGGTATTGCAAGGTGGCCTTGTTGGAATGAAACAAGACAATTGTTTCAGCTTTAAATAGTTGAAGCCCTTATAGAAGAATGTTCCAAAAAATGGTCTATGTATAGTACTTCATGCTTTTATATTTAAACTTTCTTTCTTTTATTGCCAATAAAGACAGAAATGTTGAGGAGACAGAGAGTGAGCCCGTAAGCCAAATGTTGACAAGTGACATTTTTACTTTGATTCTATTTTTTTCTTAAATGATTTCTTCCAAAAGTCATAAAAAAGCATTATGATTCATATTTATGACTGATTCTGAATCTACAGAAATGAAATAACTTTGCTATTTTGTACAGATTTGGAAATGAAAAGAAATTTTTGAATATTTTTTTAGGTATGATGTATAGAACATTTTGTTTGTTACTTTAAAATGTATTCTTATTGGTCTAAGAATGAAGAAAAGAATCTAGAGAACTAATGTGATCACTATGAATATTTTAATCATAAATTTTGCATATTACATTGCCATCCAAAGCAGTTATTTAGTAATATCATCCATTTATTAAATTTAGGAGCATATGTGCTTTAATTTGGGCTTTTTCAATACCAGATACACCGAATTATACTTGTAAGAAATAGTTGAGATCTACTAATTTAATTTTCTGCTTTTATTTATAAGTTGCTTTTGGTTACCTAGGAAAGTAATTATTTGTTTTGGTCATTTATAAAGTTTAGTCAATTGCTATTTAAGTAAAATTTTGTTCATACTGAAATGCACTGAACTTGTGACTAGCAATTCACTATAAGCTATGCACAGAACCCCCAAGATGACATTTGGTAGTATTTCAACATCTTCTCTAGTAATGGGAGATGGTGCTGACCTATAATTCATGTGATACTCTTACTTTGTGAAATATTTCTATGCACTTTTATCAATAAACTATCTTCTAAAGTGTATTCAAAGTGCTTCCAGGACATTGCACTGAACCTGTCTACATCTGTATTTTTTGCTATTATTTGCATTTTCAACCTTAGTTTCCTTTATTTCAGAGTTTTACACATCAGTTTCTTGAAGATGTTTTGAGGTGTTATTTTTGTCAGGAAAATTCTATCATCTTTATGAAATCCCAAGAAAGTATGGTCAAAAGGCTTAAGGAAAAATTTTATGTTAACAAATGAATAGGTCTATCTTAGGACTTCAGTTTAAATTACAAAATGCAGTCTTCATTAATTTCTTTTATATTTAAACCAAAGCATTTATTTCACACGCAAAATTAGAAATGTTAATTACTAACATATTTAAAAGAAAATGTAATTATTTCTTGCCCTAGTGCACAAAGATTTGTTAAACAAAACCATGTTAATTTAAAATCTATTAAAAGTTATGATTAAACTTAATAGCTATAATACTTATTGAGAATAAATTGCTTAAACCTTTAATTAAAAGTTGAGTAATCATTAAAACTATGTAATTTGGAGAGGAAAGGGTCTTGCGTTCAAGCACTTTCTGATTTAGTACTAAATCTTGTTAAAACTTAAAAAACAATAAGTTCCAATGTACTTTTTTTTTTTAAGCGAGAGTTACAGTGAGAGAGAGAAACCACCTTTATTTAGTTTTTCGTGTGGCCCTCTTTCTCCAAGACTTCGTTTTGTACTTGGTGCTGGGGTTTGAACTCACATACTTGAGCATGCCAAGCAAGCGCTGTAACCACCGAGCCACAGCTCTAGCCAACCCCCAATATACTGATTTTGAACTAGAAGTTTGAGAGAGTCACTAAAACACAGCACAAAAAAAGTCTTTATCTCGAAGACAATATTATCAATGTCCATCAATTCTGATCTTTTAAAACAGCAATTATCAAAGCATAACCCTGTTCAGACTGGATACATTTTCTGATCCTCAGTGGTACAGGTACAGTACAGTGGCCAAAGGTATAGTGCACTTGGGATAGGTTGACAGTGAAGAAACGACACTCACACGTAAAGGAATTATCCCTTTACAAATACCGGTTATTATGATACCAAAGCAAAGATTAAAAGTGAATGTAGTATTACTCAGAAGTTTGAAGTAAACACACCGAATTTTCTGTATTTTATAATTCATTTATAGAGTCACTGATCGATCTGCTGTGGAGGAAACAAAAACAAACAACATTCAATTGAGCTATGGATTCTGAATTACAATTCCAGGAGCAGAGGTGAGAAGAATCAGACATGCCTTTCACTGAGAATAGGAAGGAGTATGGCAAGGTGTGTTCTCTTTCAGAACATTTGGAATGCATGAACTTATTCAAATTGTGCAAACCTTGAGAATATGAATGTTTTCCAGCTTAAAAATACATAAAAATCCTCAACCTAAAGAAAAAGCTGAACTTTTATCTGTGACATCCTTAACTTGTAATTATAAATTGAAATTTTACTGGATTATAATATTTTTATGTTCTTAGGTATGTATCTGTTAGGTTTCCCCATTACTAATCTCACAATCTTACTTTGATAAATTATATTAATTTAGAAGTTCTCCATCTTCTTGCAAGAGTTAGATCCAGGAAACCTGACAAATTGAGTACCAGTGGCAACATTTGTATAAAGTTGGAATAAGTAGACTTATTTATGTTTTTCTATTTATTTTTAATAAATCTGACAATATAATATATAGCAGTTACAAGTCATGTGTCTCTTAAAGTGAAACTCAATGCCTTTCAATTGACTGAAAGAAAGCTTTATAGTTACTTAATTTTTGGGATCTCAATTTCCTTTCCTGGTCAAAAATAGTAGAAAGATCAGAGGCAACTGCCAGCATTAAATAAGGATGTACTGCATAATGATTGAATCCAAACCTGACTCAATTCAGTAACCAGCTCACTGACCTCTTTAACAGGCTATTTCCTCATCAGTACAGTAAGTATGAACAGAGTCGGCATTGTACAAGACATAATGAAGGTGGTGACTGCAGAGCAATCAGCTTCACTCCCTCTGTGAGTTGACTGTGCACTAAATGTTTTCTTATTGCTTGTGTGTGACTGTGTGGAGTATCCTGTGCCAGCTTTGGCAGGGGATACAGAAAACAAAATAAAACTGAAATCAAAGAGATATGCACATACAAGCTTTAGCCTTATTGCTTCCCCTTCCTCAGCACCATGTTTTAAGCCTCAGTTTTAAGCAACAAAATGAAGCAAAAGAAACTATGCAGAATTCCATATTTCCATGTATTCCTTAGTTTTATATGCTCATCTCTGAACTTCGCTAACAGTGCTAAAATTATTCCCCAAACTCTTCTATGACTTACCGGGATTTGATTTTTTTTTTCTTGATAGTAACACAGAGGAATGGCCTAATTCAAGATCTCAGAGACATCACTGTCCCTGTTCAAGGGCTAATATTTCCCTTATACTCATTATGCCAATAAATCTAATCTCTTTCAGTCAGGACTTTCCATTTCTAATTCCTGGAAGTTATTCTTGGAAGAAATGGACCTGTGAGTAAGCTAAGTAAAGTATTAAGATGTTTTCCCCACCTGAGGATGGATCAGTGGCTCAGAGGTTGGACCACTTGCCTATCATGTGTGAGACCAGAGTTCAAACCCCAGCACTACATATACAACTAAGTGTCAGAGAGACAAAGGCCAAATGAAAAACTAAATAAAGTTGATTCTCTCTCTCTTTTTCACTCTCTTCCTCTCTCTCTCTAAAAAAAAGAAAGAAAGAAAGAAAAAAGAAAAGCATTTGCCACACCTAATCCTCTGTAAGACTTGGAGAAATTGTTGAAAAGCAAATCTGGTAAATAATAATTAAAATTTAACTTTTCTGTCTTTCCCTTCAGAGACACAATGGCAACATATTGGCTTATTCATTATTGTTAAAAATGATTAAAACTTATATTTTGTCTTATCAATATAGTATCAACAATGAAATACTAATATCCGAGTGAAATCTTAAATTATAATATAGTATAAAATTAGAGGATAGTGATTTAGAAAGTGAAAAGTAAATTATTTTATGTACATGCATACGTGGCATAACGAAGGGATAGCACTGCCTTTTTTTCTTAAGCATTTATAGAGAATTCTAGGTGTAAAATCTGCATCTAAATGGTCACAAAGCATATTTTATATGTAGTTAGCTTGAGAGGTTCAAAGATTCATGAAAAGTTGATAGACTTATACGTTGAATGACAGGAACCCTCCATAGATTTGAGATGGATTCTAAGTAATTCTGAGGGGCGATCAAAAATATGCTTACACATGTATGTGTGTATATGGCATGTACATATATGTATGTACATTTAAACTACATACACATATAGACACATACATTTATGTGTATGAGTGTGTATATAAATATACTCTGCACAAATATGATATGATTTTTGTATTGGGAAACATGGAAAACAGAATAGCTTGTGAAAAATATGCTGCCCCTTGGTTTTAAACTCTATACTGACAAGATCCAGAAAGAAAAATCAGTTAACCTTTATAAAAATATCTTTCACAGATTTCTGCCTCTTTTGTAGAAAAATTGAGAATATTCCTTTATAGAAACTAAAGTACCTTATTCTTTACTGTACACTTCCCACACATATAAACACACACAAACACACAAAAAGGTTTTCATTTTCCATATCATGATAATTAATTAAAGTAGTTATCCTGCAAAAGGTAAATATGAAGCAGAAGTTCACATTCCAACTTGGGGTTTTCTAGTCTCCTGAGAAGGTATTTTAGTAGGAGGTCATACACGACTATGCCTTATTTGAGAAATGACATTGGATTTTAGTTAAAATCTGTAAGTTTAGATGCCAGCAATATTCAAGATAAACAATCACCCAAATGCTTATACATGACAAACTTTAAGTGCATTGAAGCAATTAGGTATATTAAAAGATGCAGTAAATTTCACCTTTTAGAACTGAAAGCAAAGTTCGGTATGTTACTAAAGGGCCTGGAGTGGTGGTGGCTCTGTGGTTACAGTGCTTGCCTGGCAAGCACTAGTACAGGGGTTCAAACCCCAGCACCCACATACACAACTAAGTGTCTGAGCAAGGAAAGCCATGTGAAAAAATCATATGTTACTAAAAACAGGACACCCGAGCAACTGAGTAGCAGGCCCTGCATATCCACACACATTTCCATCTCCTTGCTTCAGATGGCTCTTTTCTCATGTGTGACTGGAATAACCATTTGTTATTTAATTAAAAAATTATTATTAATTTCTGAAAACCCTTGATTGCCTGAAAATTTATAGAAGTCTTAGTTCAGAAAACCTATATGAATAATTTGTAGTCTAGTAAAGGTTTTAAGGAGAAAGATAGAATCATGCAAGTAAAACACTGGTAAAACTAAAGTGCCAAAAAAGCACTGTATTTTCAAATATTATTTATAAGTAATTTTACTAGAATTTAAAATGAGGGTATATATTGACACAATTTATAAATGAGAATTAGATTACAATTACCAGCAAAGGCCATTTTCTTCCCATATGTGATGGAAAAGGTTATTCTTACATGACTTTTTCTTGCCATTTCTTCTATTCTCTAAAATTTTTAAATAAAATTTAATTGACAAATAGCAATTGTACATATTTATGGAGTACAATATGAAATTTCAATACAGTTATGCATACAATGTATAATGATCAGATAAGGGTAAGTGGAATATCCATCACCTCAGACATTTGTCACTTCTTCAAGTTGGCAATAAAAATCCTCTCTAATGGCTATTTTCGAGTATTCAATTAATTTTTGTCAACCACAGTTATCCTTCTATTCCTTAGAGTACCATGTGCTATTGCTTCCTTCTAACTACATCCTATATTAATTAACCATTTTCCCCACACCCTTCCTAGTCTCTGGTGACCACCATTCCACTCTTTTTCTATATGATCAACTTCTTCCCTTCCACACCTACATGGGTGCAATGCAATATGCCTGGTAGTCAGGTGGTAAGCCTGTAAGTGTCAAAGTGTCTTGAAAATCCTGTTCTGTACTGGTAGTCCCAGACATGGTGCCTATCAGTGACCAAAGATGCATAGGTAACATTATAGGACCTGGGGAGCTGATCTGTCTGGGACAGGTCCTTTCGATACTTCTCTGAATGAGGGTGAATGGTCAGATTCATCATCTGATTCTTAGGGTTGCTGTGGATAATCTTGCTCAATGTGGGCTGCTCCAGTGCTTTCTTGAGCTGTGGCAAGGTGGGTGGGGCCACCTAACTGGTTCATAATTCTGGGTCTTTAAAGGTGTTGTGGCAGCAAGCTGGCTGGCTGGATGCTATACAAGATACTAGAGGCTTGTAAAGTCTACAGATTACATTGTGTATACAAAGCCTAGCTGGAAGAGGGTAAAACTTGGTCAGGCCCTTTCTCAGGGGCAGCTCTGGGGTGTGGTATCATTGCAGTCTAACAAACTGGGCACAGGGCCTTTCAGAGCTATCGGCTTCTCTAGGAGCAAATGCTTCAGATATCTGTAGGGTGGGTGTGGGATGCTGGGGGGGGGTCTCCTGTTTATCCTTTCCCCACTGAGATAAGCCAATTAACAGATTATATTATACAAAAGGCCACTGATAGGAACATTGAAAGAAACGATTTTGTAGGAATAAGTTCTACATCAGTGTGACTTACAATATGAGAAGGAAATGAGTCATGAATTAACAGTACATTTTCTACAGACTTTTACTCCACAGATGGATTTGTAATTGGCTAATGTTTGTTTGTTTCACAAGCGTTGATGATGTAGGTACTTGGTAAATAGTGTGGTGAAATTACTGTGCTTAATTATCTAGATATAGATATTTTAGCTCATTTCTAGAAGTTTCTTCCACAAAATTTTTTCTTTTGATATCATTTAAACTCAGCATGATATATATATAGACTTCATAAAATAGCTTCTGAACAG
Organism: Aplodontia rufa; assembly: GCA_004027875.1. NCBI lineage: Eukaryota > Metazoa > Chordata > Mammalia > Rodentia > Aplodontiidae > Aplodontia > Aplodontia rufa. The sequence goes on from PVKS010016121.1 coordinate 14,740, forward strand.
CTTGCCAGTCAAATTTCTTAAGATATCTACTCTATATTCTTGTTTTCTGCCTTCTTATCTTTTCCCATCATTTCTCAAAGGCAACATCTTCACATTCCCTGCAATACTCTGTGGAGCTTTCCTCCCCACTGGGAAAGTTCTTCACCTTGATTTTTACCACTCCAGTCCTTAGCTTTTCAAGCCTTCTCTTCATCTAGGTACCTTTTGGTCAAATCTGGTCAATTGATTGCTATTCCTCTAAGTTTAAGTATTTCCTATGGCAGTGCTGCTCCTTTTATTTTCCATGGAAGTTACTAGACATCATTATTGACATAATTACTAAACTAAACTACAGACTTAATTGCCACAAGAATCATAGTCTAGTTCTGTGGCTGAACAAAATATATGGAGTCAAAAGTCATTTGCCAGAAGAATGAATAAATCAACAAAATTCCCAGTTAAGGGATATCAATAGATTATCTCCATTTTACAATCATATTCCTTTCTCCCCATATTTTCATGAGGACTTGAACTATCAAGTTTAATACTTTATATGTAAGAAAATAAGACATAGGCAAAAAATCAGCACTACTTTGACCTTTCTAAATGCTTGATAAGATGTCTTTAAAGAGAGTATATATTTGGAGTTGATTTGATTGGATGGGGTAAATGCTGCATTTGTTAATAGTGATCACATGACCAACACAGTAATATAAGCAATGAAAGCTATGTCGTAAAGAATATGAAAAATTTGAATATGGAATTGTCTCTGGACAAAGAAGTAGAACTTATATCACTTCTATAATATAATTTCTCTGCAGGCAACTATTGTCTCAATTCATGTATAATTAATAAGCGCAAATCATCTGCAAATGACAGTAATGTAGTCAATAAAAATGATGCTATGAAAGATTAGTAGCTTAAAGGGAAGAGAACAGTGGGGAAGGGGAAATACAGGAAACTGAATTAGAGCAAGTTATACTCCATGCTTTTACAACTATGTCATTGCATATTCTATTGTCATATACATCTAAAAAGAGTGACTAAAATGAAAAAAATAAATAATACAGCTGTAAAAAATTATATAATAACCAAGAGAGGCTTCTTGAAATGATTTGATTTTCTAAATTATCACATATACCCTTAGAGTTAAAAAAAGCAACAATTTCATAGGTGGAAGCAATATCACAGATCACCTGTCTTTGATGCCTTTATAGTCTTTACCATCTCATGATGCTTCACCTTCAAGTTTTCCTTCTATTCCTTTTCTTTTTTGAAGAAACTTTAATTCCTCCTTCAAAAGGTCAAATACTCTTCCTCTCTTTACATACTTGTTATTTTCATAGAGTCTCATTCTATTTTCTTATACCATTATTTACTTAACCACATTCTGTTTCTTTAAAACTGTCTGAAGTTTCCCATCATTTTAATGGAAACAACAATAATAACAAACAAATACAAAATAAAAATGTACCTCCTCTATTTTTGAGATAATACTTAACCATGCATTGAAAATCTATCATTAGTTACACCTCAGTTTTCTCAACCACCAACGTAGTATTTATCCCTGAACATGGGAATCAAAAGCTCTCACAGGATCAAAGTTTAAATAAAATTAAAACTATCTTTCCAATTTAGAAATATTATGATTAATAGAAATGCATTATTTGGAAAAATTGTACCTCTGTAATATTTAACAGAACATATTTATAAATACATATTCCATTAATTCTTCTTGGTATTCTTGTCACCCTCAAGCAATTTACCAAGACTGAACAAAGAAGAAATAGAAATTCTAAGTAGCAATAATGGGTAATGAGATTGAATCAGTAATTAAAAATCTCCCAACAAAGAAAATTCCAGTAAATAATGGCTTTACAGCTAACTTCTACAAAATGTTTAATGATAAACTAAAGGTAACTCTCAAATTATTTTTTTTAATTTGGAAAAAAAAGGAAGTATTGCAAATTTTTCATGAGAAAATGAAATCCTGATTCCAAAATCAGATAAATACACAATTAAAAAGAAAACTGCAGGCCAATATCTTTGAGAGCAGAGATGCAGAAATTGTCAGTAAAATGATAGCAAACAAAATTTAACAGAAAATTTAACAGCACAATAATAATATTATACACTTTGATTAAGTCAGTTTGATCCCAGGGAGGCATAGATTGTACAACACGCACAAATCAAAAACATCACTGATCACAACAGAAGAATGGAGGTTAAAAACCATATAACCACATGAATCAATTCATAAAACATTTGATAAGATTTGAAATTTCTTTTTGATCAAAACTCTTAATATATTGGACATTAATATATCATACTATAACACAATACTGTCTATGAAAAACAGACTCCATCATACTGAATGCAGAAGCTGAAATTTTTTCCTCCAAGATTATCTGGATCAAGGCAAGGGTGTTGATGTTGACCACTCTTATTCAACATAGTACTTGAAGACTTAGCAAGAGCAATTACTTAAAAGAGAGAAATATAGAGCATCAAAATTGGAAAGAAGACAGAAAAATTATCCATGTTTACAGATGCCATGATTTTATATATTTAAAAACTAAAAGGCATAATAAAAAATACTCTTTTAATTGATCAAGAATTGTAGTAAGGCTGCAGGATACAAAATCAACATAAAATAGTAGCATTTTTATACACCAATAATGAACTTGCTGAAAAAAAATTCAAAAAAAGCAATACCATTGACAATAATTACAATACTTAAAAAATACCTAGGAGAAAATTTAACCAACTGAAAAACCTCTACAAAGAAAATTATAAACACTAATAAAGGAAATTGAAGAGGACACAGAAAAATGGAATAATATCTCATGTTCATGAACTGCAATAATTAGTATGATTAAAATTACAATATTTTTCAAAGTGATCTACATATCATTTTCAGTTTAATAAGAGCATTCTTTAGAGAAAACACAATCTTAAAGTTAATATGGAACTAAAAAAGACCCAGAATAATCAAAGTAACCCTAAGCAAAAGCATAATAATACATGACTTTAAAACATACTTAAAAAGCTATAATAACCGAAATAACAAAGTGTCATCATAGAAACAGACACCTAGACAAGTAGAAGAGAGTAAAGAAATCCAGAATTTAATCAATAAATATACCGCCAACTGACTTCGACAAAGTTGCTGAGAACATAGGTTGGAAAAAAGAAAGACTTTTCAATAAATAGTGGTGGGAGAACTGAATATTCACATTCAGAAGAATGAAACTAGAATCTCATCTTTTTCTAGCTATAAAAATAAACTCAAAAGGATCAAACAACTAAGTATGAGGACTGAAACTATTAACTATTAGAGGAAAGCACAGGGGAGAACCTTCAAGTCATTGGTATAGGCGAAGAATGTTTTGGATTCTTTTGAGTTCCATTAGGAGCCCTGCTTTGGACCTAACCTGGGATACCCCTGCTGTACCTACCCTGTGTAAGGGGAGTGCATTGTCTTTCAGCTGCCTGCTAGGAGAAGAGGTATGATCATTTGAACAGTCTTATGGGAGGGAGTCAGAAGTTCAGAGCATGCCAGAGGCTAACCATAGTTCAGAAGCTGAAGCTAGAAGAGTGGGCATGGGACAGGCCCAGACTTCACTTAGCTCAGGGGTATTCAGGTTAGTGGTTGTGCAAGGGAGCCTAGATCAGCCCTGTTCCCCTCCCCAGTCAGAGGGCTCATATGACATGCTAGCTTGGGATTGGAGTACATGAAAGAATGCAGTCTGAACACAGAAAATTTGGATGGACTGTATTTGTAACCAGGACAGGAAGCATTGCTGTTCAACAACCTGTGCCTAGAATCTAGAAAGTCTCCTCCTCAGTTTCAGGTACCCAAGGGAGGCCAGCAGAGGCCAGCCCATGGGACATACATTTTGGTGGTATCCCATTAGCTCATGAGGAGCTGGAATTCTTAAGGGACACTAACATTTCACAGGTTAGGGATTTGGCTTTTGAACTCAACTTCCTGAAAATACCCCAACCCAAGTAAAGGATGAGACAAAACTCCTAATCCAACAGCAAGGACCCAAAGAGGAACTACCAGAAAGGGAGCTCAGGCCATACCCCCTCAAACTGACCCAGATATCAAATTCAGTGAAAATCAGAACAAATAAGAAACTAATTCACAATAGCTTACATACAAAATAAGAAGAAAAAATTCCTCTTTAATTTAAGGACTGAGAAGAAGAACTTCCAGAAATGAGGAAACAGGCAAACAAATCTGCCTCCCAAGTCCACACTCCCCTAACAACAAAGTCCACCAAGAGGGAGTTGAATGAAAATCCAGAGAATAGCAACAATATGATCACTAAAATGATCGAAGAATTAAAATATTTAAAAAAGGAAATAAGAGAACAATTAAAAAAGGATTTAAAGAAGGAACTAAGATCAACTACAGGACATGAAAGAAAATTTTGTCAAATAAAAATATAGTGATTAGAAACATAACATAACTCCTAGGAATGAAAGACACAATCAACCAAATTTAAAACTCACTTGAAGATTTCAATAACAGATTACAATCTGTAGAAAACAGAATAACGGCTGTTGAAGAAAGAATATCTGACATTGAAGACAGGCAAAGTGAGTTGAACTTACAGAAGACAATAAAGGAAAACAAAAAATTAAAGAACGTGATCAAACTATTTAGGAGTACTGGGACCTCATTGAAAGACCAAACCTGAGAGTCACTGGGATAGAAGAAAACATGGAGATAAAAACTAAAGGTATAAAGAATATCCTCAATGACATAATTACAGAAAAAATTTCTCTCATTAGTAGTGAGATAGACGGGCTGGAGCAGTGGCTCAGCAGTTACAGCACTTGCCTGGCATGCATTAGTATGAGAATGCATACCCCAGCACCATGTATACAGCAGAATGTCAGAGCAACAAGGCTACATGAAAGACTAAATAAAAATTGATTCTCTCTCTCCTCTCTCTCTCTCTCTTTCTCTCTCTCTCTCTCACTGTCTCTGTCTTTAAAGCAAAAAGAAAAAGAAGAAATGAAATAGACCTTCATATACAAGAGGCATTGGGAACTCCAAATAGATCTAACCAATCAAGAAATTTGCCAAGACACATCATATTCAAAATATTTAACAGAGAAAACAAGAAAAGAATATTAAAACCTGCAAGAGAGAAGCATAAAGTCACTTTACAGGCAAAGCAATAAGGATCATGTCAGATTTTTCACCTCAGACCCTAAAAGCAAGGGTTGCTCAGAATGAAAGGAAACTATACCCAGTGAAACTCAGCTTCAAATTTGAGGGAGAAATGAAACATTTCATAATATGAACAAACCGGAAGAATTCATGAATACAAATATCACCTCTGAAAAGAATACTCAAAAACACGCTTAACATAAAAGAATGAACCATCAATTCCAAAACTCCACAAGCTGAGGAAGCTCAATAAAAAGTATAAATCAGCTAAACAAGCTCCAAGACAGCAAAAATGTCATTGGCAATAAACCACAAACATATCCACATTAACATTAAATGTTAATGTTCTCAGCACACCAATCAAAAGACATAGATCAACAGAATATTTAAAAAAACAAAATCCAACAATATGCTGCTACAAGGGATGCATCATACAGGTAAATCTATCCATACTTTGAAGGTAAAAGGATGGAGAAAAATCTAGAAGGTATGTAGCCCAAGAGAATTAGCTGGTGTAGTGATTTTAGTACTTGGTAAAGTAGATTTCAAACAAAAATTAATCAGAACAGACAAAGATGGCCACTTCACCTTAATAAAAGGAGCAATCCAACAGATGATATAATGATTGCAAACATTTATACCAAAACTAGAAATGTACTCAACTACATAGAAGAATCAATCTGTGACTTTAAATTCCTCAAAGACCACACCACAATACGATAGTACTGGGGGATTTCAATACATCTTTATCACAAATAGATATGACACCAAATAAAAAATCAATAAAGATATTTCCAGACTAAACAACTCCTTAAATCAAATGGACATAACAGACATCTATAGAAATTCCACCTCAAAACAGTTGAATTAACATTCTTCTAACCTGCACATGTAACATTTTCCAAAAGGCAACATATTCTAGTTCACAAACTATCACAGAAAATACAACAAAAATTGAAATAATTCCATGTATCCTATCAGATCATAATGGTATGAAACTAGAAATTAATAATAGGAAAAAATAACAGATACTATATAAATATATGCAAATTGAATAATACTTTCTTAATTGAAGAATGGACCAAAGAAGAAATGTGAACAGAAATCAGGAACTTCTTAGAAACAAATGAAAACAAAGACACAACATACCAAGATCTCTCAGAGAGTATGAAAGCATTTTTAGAGGTAAATTCTAGCTGTGAGGCCCACACCAAAAAATCTAGAGAGTTCCCAAATAAATAAGCTTATGGTCCAGTCCAAGTCATTTAAAAAGAATATCAAACTCATGCCAACACCAGTAGAAGACAGGAGATAATCAAGATCAGATCTGAAATCAATAAAACTGAAAATAAAAAAAAAGGTACAAAGAATCAATGAAACAAAGGGTTGGTTATTTAAAAAAATAAATAAAATTGACAAATCCCTAGGTAGCCTGACCAAAAGAAAGAATGAAAATAAATAAATAAAAATAGATACAAAATCATGAAATCACTGCAGATCCCTCTGAAATACAGAGGGTTATCAGAATTTACTTTGAGAACTCATACTCCAATAAACTGGGTAATCTAGAAGACACGGATAAGTTTCTTAATGCATATGATATACTCAAATTGACATGTGAAGATGTAGAAACTTTAACAGATCAATATCAGTTAATAAATTCAGTCAGCATTTAAAAGACCTCCAAAAAAGAGAAGCCCAGGGCCTGATGGATTCTCAGCTGAGTTCTACCAGAACTTTTACAGAAGAACTAACACTACTCTTTTTTAAGTTATACCAAGAATTGCAAGGGATAAAATACTCCCAAATATTTTTTTTCTGAAGTAAATATAACATTGATACTGAAACCTGACAAAGATAATTCAAGGAATTAAAACTACATACTAATTACCTGCTGAACATAGACACAAAAATCCTAATGTAGTACTAGCCAAATGCATTCAAAAATACATAAAAAAGGCCAAGTGGGCTTCATTCCAGAGACGCAAGGATTGCTCAACACAGGCAAATTAATAATCATTATCCATCATTTAGAAACAAGGGCAAAAAGCACATGATGATTTCAACAGATGCAGAAAAGGCCTTTGTCAAAATCCAACATGCATTTATGTTAAAAACACTGGAGAAGCTGTGGATTAAGGATTTTACCTTAATGTAAAGACCATTTATGAAAAACACATAACCAGGATTGTACTAAAAGAAGAAAATTTGAAACCATTCCTACTACACTGAGGAACAAAACATGGTTGTCCACTTTCAACAATTTTATTCAACATAATTGTTCTTTTTTTTTTTTTTTCTTTCAGGGCTGAGGACCAAACTCGGGGTCTTGAGCATGCTAGGCAAATGCTCTGCCACTGAGCTAAATCCCCAACCCCTCAACATAGTTCTTGAAAAACTAGTCAGAGTAATCAGGCAAGAGAAGGAAATCAAAGTGATGCAAACAGTTAAAAGAAGTCAAACTACCATTATTTACTGATGATAAGATCATATACCTAGAAGACCCAAAAAACTGCCAGAACATATCAATGAATCTGCCAAAGCAGGCAATACCCATAAATAGATAGTTTTTCTGTACTCCCAAAGTGACTTGACCAAGGATGACATTGATTATTCACAATAATCTCAAAATAATATAAAATACTTTGGAATTAATCTAATCAAGAAAGCAGAAGACCTCTATAAGGAAAATTACAGAACTTTGAAAAAAGATATAGAAGAACTGAAAAGTTGGAAAGACATCCAATGTCCTTGAATAGGCAGAATTAATATAGTCAAAATGAACATTCTGCCGAAAGCACTATAGACTCAAGGCAATCCCCATCAAGATACCAATAACACTATTCACATTGAAAATCAATTCATAGATTCATTTGAAAGAATGACAGACCCAGAATAGCCAAAACAACACTTAGCAAAAAACAAACAAAAGCATCAAAACAAAACAAAAAAACCAACACAGGAGGCATCACAGTAACAGATTTGAAACTACACTACAGAACTGTAGTTACAAAAACAGCATGGTACTGGCATCAAAACAGACATGAAAACCAATGGAGTAGAATAGAAGATACAGAGATAAAACCACAATTCTACAGCCATCTGATATTTGGTAAAAATGTAACTTGCAGAAAAGACAGCTTTTTAACAAATAGTGCTAGGAAAACTGAATAGTCTTATGCAGAAAAATGAAATTGAATCCATATCTCTTACACGCCAAACATTCAAATTGAGATAGATCAAATACCTAGGAATTAAACCTGATACTATACAACTGTTAGAAGAGAAAATAGGGTCAACATAGGTGACAGAGCAGCTGGCACTGACTTCCTTAACAAGAACCTCATTGCTAAAGTATTAAAACCAAGAATCTGTAAATGCAATGCCATTAAACTGAAAAGCTTCTGTGCAGCTAAGGAATCAATTAAGAATGTGAAAGGAAAGCCAAAAGAACGGGAGGAAATCATGGCCAGCTATGTCTCTGACAGGCATCCAGTATCCAGGATATACAAAGAACTCAAAAAGCTTAACACCAAACACAAATAACCCCATCAAAAAATGGGCAAACGAGTTATACAGAAACGTAACAGAAGAAATACAAAAGGGCTCAAAATATATGAAAAAATATTCAATATCTCTAGCAATCATGGATATGCAAATCAAAACTTTGTTAAGATTTCACTCACCCCAGTCAGAATGGCAACGATCAAGAATACAAACAACAATGAATGCTGGAGAGGGTGTGGGGAGAAAGGAGCCCTTACTTTGGTGTCCATTATCAAATAAAGATTTAGAAGGCAATTTGGACTTCAGAAAGATATGGAGGCCTTCTTAATCTCTTTATCCAGGTTTAACAAAAATATGAATGAGGTTATCAGAAACTGAATTAATTTATAATAAAGTGATAATTTAATTCTTATTCTAACTTTGTCCATTGTGTGAGAGGTGGGAGAGACTCACTTATCTGATAGATCTTCTGTGTAGGAGAAGGGTTAGAAACAGCACATTTTAAAATGTTATAAAACTGGGAATCATCTTTCTGTAAAATAAGCTGTGAATATTGCCTTCTACAAATGTTCAAAAGAGAGGTTTCCTGGTAAATGGTAACATTGAAGAAGGATTTTTTAAAAAAAAATATACTCAGCCATGATGGAATTAAGCATTTCTAATATTCAAATATATGTACTAATGTAACTGACACAAGTGAGAGAAGGGCAGACTCACATTAAAACAGAAAAACATCTTCATTAATTGAATTATTTTTCTTTATTTTCAATTAGTAATTTTTATCCTAATTTAAGCAATTGGAAATATGCTCCACCTTTAATTAATTGCATATCTAGAATAAGCTATATTTTCAAGGTTCAGTTTTTGCCTGGATAGCTATCTATTTGTTCACATATTATTTGTCTTTTGTTTATTAGTTTGTTTTTCCTTTTTGATACCAGGGATTGAACCCAGGGGAGCTTAACCATTGAGTAACATCCCCAGCCCTTTTTTAAAAGATACTTTTATTTTAAGATAAGGTCTCACTAAGTTGCTGAGGCTAGCCTCCAGTTTGTAATCTTCCTGACTCAGCCTCCCAAATCGCTAGGATTACAGTCATTCACCATCATACTTTGGACTAAAATCCAGTCAGCTTTTATATCCCAAGACCATGATATTTGACTAAGTCAGGGATAGTCCAAAGCCATCACTTCTTAACAGCTGCCTTCAATTTCTTCAGACGTAGCAGGCATTTAATAAAATCCACAAAATGAACTTTACGTTTCATATCAAAAAAGCATATTTAATCTTGGATTGTATAACATCTGACCCAAAGAAAATATTGTGGTCAAAAGGGAAAAGATCAATGATTTCAATGCTTGTTTGGAAAAGGCTCTGAGCTCTTTGCGGTGTCTCTTCAATGCCCTTGTTGGGATGGCACAAATCCATCTGCATCACAGAAATTTAGGAGTTAATGCGTTTAATGAGGACATAAATCTGCTTGGATACTTGGGCATCAGGTTGTTTTCCTCACAGTAGAGACATAGGTTACCATAGAATTCTGAGAAGTCAGTAAGTTTTGAGAATTCAGAAAAATAGGTGTTCTTATACATAACAAACAGAAACGCCAGTCTATTAAGATGCTTGTCAGCAATGTCTAGTATATATACATCTCTGAGGAAAAAATTAAATACCAAAGTAAGGTATAGGAAATTTATTTATTTGAATTTCTTTCTTCCTCATTTTTTAGGTAGTCACTGTCCAAGGAAGTCTGTGAAATATAGTTATTTTTTTAAAAGTTCTGTCTTTTAAACTAGTTCATTGAACTTCATTGGAGTCATTTTCTTAATAAGTTGCTCATTGATTAAATCCCAAAATAAATACAATGGTACTTGGAACTTAGGAACAGACTAGAAAAATAAACTTAATCTTTTAAAAAATCATTGAGGTAAGTTTGAAATACAATATTTAATGTGTATAATTTTATCAGTTATGATACATACACTTGAAAATGATTTTCATAATCAAGGTGATAATTATCTCCATTACCTTTAATGATTTTCTGATATGTGCCTTCTTATATCTGGAAAACATTAACCAAATTTGTATGGTTTGCATGATTTATACATAACATACACTTTTTATTTCACTGAGCTTTTTCATGTGGTCAAATAATCATGTATCCCTATTACTATGTGTATCAATAGAAATTTACCTTCTGCTGAATTATATTTCATCAGGCAGGTATATTGTTATATCACATTTTAATCATTTACCTGTTGATAAACTCTTTTTCCCAGTCATAATTATTGCAAATAAACCTGTTATAAGCATTCATTTACAAGTTTTAGCAAGGAGCATAGCTTAGTTTCTCTTACATAAATATTACAATACTGAGTCATATGGCAGCTACTTCATGTTCAATTTTCAAAAACTCTGAAATGTTTTTCAAGCAAGTTTTATCACATATTCCCAATAGCCATGTATAAGAGTTTCAGTTTGCCTATATTCTTATCAACACTGATAAATGATTACTTTTTTTTGACCAATCAAAAGGGCAAGTACTGTTTTTTGATGTTTATTTTAAACTTTTCTGATGAATAATTGTGTTCAGTGTATTTTTATATGCTTACTGGACATTTGGCATACCCAATATTCATGTTTTCCCTTTTGTGAAAAATTTGTTAAAACATTTTGCCCATTTTTAAAAGTTTTCGTGTCTTTTTATTGTATAGCTATAAAAATCAGATATTCTGAATGCAGTGTTTCTTTCTCAGAAAATGAGATAAAGAAAGACAGAATTAATTTTCTCATCAGGCTTTTGCATTTTCTCTAGTTATTTGTGTATATGTTGCTGGGGATTAAATCCGGGTCCTTGTGCATGTCAGGCAAACGCTGTACTGCTGATCCACCTCTCCAGCATAAAATGCAGTGTTTATGATAAATATTTTGTCTTTTATTTTTTTTCCCTTGCCTTAGGGCAATAGCACTGAACTCTACTAGAGTTATAGGACAGGAATGATGAAAGCAGTTATTTCATCTTATTTCCAATCTCAGAGGGAGATAATTTAATATTTCACCTTTAAAAATTATAAATATCATAGGATTTTTAGACATTTTTATTGATTTGAAGAACTATCTATTCTTTGTATAAGTTTTTAAAATTGTTATTGAAAAAGTCATGGCAATGTTAAATTATACTTCCCACATTGACCCACTGATCTAAAAATATAAAACCAATGTTTCACTCTGTTTATCCTTCTCCTTTTTTATTTTGCCTGTTAGAGGATTTCCTCAACCTCATCTATTTCTAACCGTTCAACTACAATTTAAAACTTTCTTTTTCACTTTCATGGCTTTAATTCTCAGGAGCACTTTTTGTCCACATCATAGTTACTTTTTAGAAAAATACAAGATTCTGTTTCATAAATGGAAACTCCAATATCTTTTTCTTAGCTTATTTCTCTTAGGCTAGCCAGATCCACCAGAACAGCGAGCTCCAGTAACCTCTCCTTTGGTAAGTGGTCTGATCACAGCCATTCTAATATTTAAGTGAATGGAGAAATGATAGTTTCTTAGAATTCAGCATTTGATATGGATATTATCTGTTTTGTCCTCTTCAGAAAAGTTCTCAGAAATCTGTCAGGGTAAGGGGCAAGGACTATAGGTGCTAAACAGCATGGATTAAGGAAAAGGCAGCACTTTGGATCTCACTTTCCAGCATCTTAAACAAGTGTTTTTATGTAAGTTTTAGTATCTGGGGCCCATCTTCATTCTTTGGTTGCAGAGGTAATGCAGTTTCCAGTTTCTATGCATTTCAAAGTCAAATTTCCTGATAGTTTCTTTATTTGACTGTTGGTGGTCTGCTAAAATACCTGGCACAAGCATTTTATTTCTAACTTACAGAATTGCTGTTACATGTTTTTTCCTATCCTAACTCTTTTTCTGGGTTTGTAGTTTTGATAAGCATATTTCTTTTTTTTTTTCAGTGTTTTTTAAAATTTGTTCAACATTGTCTCTTGCATATTGGAGGGAATCATTGCTACATATTCATGCATACATAGATTTTGACAAAATTAAGGCCAATCTTAGTCCAAGATCTCCCTGCCTTCATACATTCCCCAATCTCATTTCTCCTCTGTAATACTCCCATGCTATATATAGGAAAAGCATATTTTTTATTACAGTGTTAGCAATGTTCAGAACATATATTAAAATATACATTATTGCTTAAACCTTGATCTTACCTCAATAGATATCATATTATCAAATAGCAAAATCATAGTCTTTGTGAATTTACATTTTCATTTAACTCCTTACATTTTCCATTTAAACAAAGAGAAAATTGGTTATTTTTGGAAAACATCCCAATTAAAAACTATAATGTACTAAAATTGTACACCTCTCAAAATGTACTGGACTAAGTGATAGAAATATTCTCTAATATGTTGTCAGGAAAGAACCATAAATCACAAAATTAATCCTTGCCAAGGCATGGCATAAATATTTTTAAATTTTCATTACTTACTGAATTCTCAGATTTTTGTATAGTGTGTTATGAATCACTTTGTCATAAGATACCTTACTTATACTTTAAGTAGAGTCCTTTTTCATTGTGGATAAAGCCCAGGATGTTTCACTTGTATTCAGATTGACTTGGCCCAAATGAGTTTTCAGTGACAGGGAAGTACCCAAGAGAAATTATTTCCAACCTTGGAGAAAGGTCACGTTATCTACACATATTTTAAAAATTAATGTTTTTTATTTTACTACACCCTAACACCTTACCTTCCAATCCTTATCCTGAAAATAAAATTGAATTACTTTGGAGTGATATCCTAAAATTGGATCCAGATACTTATGATGCAATGATAGTCCTTGATTTGAGAAACATAGACTTTTTAAGGTATCTCTGTGAAGTTAGGGAGGCTTATATCTCCAACAGCAAAGGAAACACCAGTTTTGCTGATCTTTTTCTAAGTTTGATGAAGATGAATTTTTATAGCAGTGATGGATATGGAACACTACAAGAAAGCTATTAATTGAACAAAACATTTTTGTGGGAATTCTACTGGCTTAGCACATATTTTGCACTTGAAAATATTGTTTATGTACCTGGTGTGGGGGCACATTATCTATCTTCACAAGAGTGTGTGGAAGTCAATTCCACATATCTCAGGCTACTTCTAATAATTTCACCAATTCCAAGTAAACTATTTGAAAAAAGAGCTAAAAACTGAAACTCTTGTACAAATTTCAGAATAAAATCTTTTTAATTCATTGAATAAAAAAAATTTGAAAGCTATAAAAAATAATAACACATTACATATACAGAAACTCTATGTAACCATGTTTCCAAACAAATGTTATAGGACAGGGGACAAAGAAGTCTTTAATTTGAACTGTCAACCCAGTGCCCCATGCTTAGCAAACATATCCTTCAGGTTTATCAGCAATGTAAAAACATTTTCAGAGGAACAAAAACTGAATATTCAATATTAGAAAACTCATTCTTGCAGCTCTGCCAAAGAAAGTTTTTCAAGCTAAATAATATAAGGGAAACTTGAATCTTCAGGAATGAAAAAATGAAGAAAGAACAACAAAGTGATAGATATAAAAGGCAATGTTTTGGCTACTTTACATTTAAAAATATTTAGTACAGTGTAAAGCAAAAATGATAGTTGTATCTGTATTTTAAATATATAACATGTAATACATAAAAACACTATAAACTGAAGTTTGGGTATCAGAGATAAACAATATAAAGCTGATTTTTCTGCCTTCTAAATGAAATGGAACATAATGTTAGTTTAAAGTAGAATATGGAAAGTAGTCTAAATGAATAAAAAAAAGAAAAAACAAAGCACAGAAAAACAACACTGAAAAGAACAAAAGATCTATACAAAAGTAATCAGGAAAATGAAGCAAATTTGAAACACATAGAAGACAAACAAAATAATTATTCAATACAATAAAAATAGTCCAATTGAACACAAAAATCAATTAAATAAAATATTAATGATATAAATATTCCAACTAAAAATTAAATATTAATTTAGACCAAATAATCATGGAAATACAACTTCTAGAGAAACAGAATTTATCACAAAATATACACATGATGAAAGAGAAATTCTAAGTATCCCATGATTATTATCAGTTGAAGAAGAAAAAGCATTACTCTTACTATTTTAGTAAGATAAAGGAGAAGAATTATGCCACAGCTTATTTTATTAGACAAATAAGCAAACTTGACAAGTATATGGCAAAAAAGGAAATGTATAAACTAATTGTAAAATCAGCTGCCGGTGACCAAAAAGGAGTCAGACCTAAGAGCGGCTGAGCAAAGCTTTTATTGGAATCGGCTCTCGAGTGAGGTTCACTGGTCTGCCAGAGTGAGAACTGGCTGGGAAAGTTGCATGTGGCCCTGCCTGGGCAGCAACTTTATAGTATGGGGTAAGCAGGGGAAGTTTGGGGCCTTATATCCCTCAGGTATTGGCTGGTAACTCCATCTATCATCAGGCGATTGTGAGACACCATTGGGGTTTATCTGTCAGTGCCTGATTGGTTGGTTGCTCCTTTGTGATTGCAGGCTGCCTGATGTCCTACCGCCATCCAGCCACCTGAAACCGACCTAATATCCTGACCTTTCTGGTGATATAAGGTGCAGATTTCCATCTGGCTACTTCCTGTTGCTTATGGGGCATTGTGAGGAGGGGAAAGTTTGGGTGCTGGTTTGGTAGGAAGGCAGCTATAAGGGTGCAAAAAGATATGTTATATGTTACTCTAGCATCCTCACTTATGAGGTTTTAGGCGAACCTGAGGAGACAGGGATAAATCACTAAAAGGAGTCCTATCACTAATATGGGAGTAAGGATTGGGGTTAGCCAGGTGACAAGAGTGAAGTTCAGCCATCCTGGCCAAGGGTCATCTAACTGTTGCTGCTTAAGCGTTTCACTCAGACGTCTGAGAGTTTCAATGTTCTTCTTGACCAGCCCAGCTTCATTGATGTAGTAGCAGCATTCTTCTTTTAGGAATAGACATATTCCCCCCTTTGTCTGCCATAGGGAGATCTATTGTTCAGTGGTTCTGCAAGGAAACTTGGGCAATTGATGCTATTTGTATTTTAGGGAGGCCAGAGAGGCAGCAGATGCCTCTTACTGCCTGTTGGAGTTTCTGTTCTAGCCTCTAGGTGGCAGTGACTGTATAACCTAGTCCTCCTGCCCCAACTTGGAGGCAGCAAGTGAGGAGGCTAGGGAGAGTCCAATCTCATTGGTAGGAAAATGGCCCACTTTGCCCTAAGGAGAGGATTCTGAGTGAGCCAGATTAATTTAACTTCACTATATAGTGTCAGCTGAGGAACTAAAGTGGAGAGCACACAGAAAGCAAAGGGCATATTGGAATCTAATTTTTTGTTTGGGTAATATTACACCAGAAAAAGAATCCTGGAGGAGCAAACACTGAAGAAGAGACCTGTATGGTTTGGTTGCAAGGTATCGAGGTAGAGGAAGTGTTAAGGGGGCACTAATAGGAACAGCAGTTAGGGGGTTCCAGGTCAAACCTGCTCAGAGAAAGCAGTCTGTGATGTTGTTGACCCTGGACAAATTGAGAAGTTGAAGGCTTTGATGTCTCAGGGTAAGCCATGAGAAAGGATTGACATTAGGTTTGGTAGCTGCGATGAGCTGGCATTGGATTTCCTTTTCCTGCTCTTGGATGGTCACATGAACTTGAGGAACCACCTGAGGGTAAAATCTCCAGATTCTAAGTGAAGCCATGGGAAGCTTCACTTGCCATGTTATGATTTTGGGAACATTAGCAAAGTTGTTAGAAATATAGTGTTTAGCTTTTAAAATGGCTTATGTATCCTTGGGCTGTAGTCCCATGTGATTCTGTAAAATAGTTTACTCTTTAGTGTTAACTTCTGCCTGGTAGAGATATTTCCTTTGACTGTGTAATCTCCCAGTTTTATTTACTTCTGAGAGAACTAATAAACATGCATCTCAAGTAATGTTTTTAAAAAGGCCATTATCTCTGTTGCTAAATGTCCATGTAGGATCAAGCTACAGTTATACTCTCCTGCCAGATGTTTAAGACCAATTTGATCAAAACTGATATTGTTCCTATCTATTGCTAAAAGTCAGCTGAGATTTTCTAGGGTCATTCTCCAGGAATTTGTGAAAAGCCTCTTGGCTCTTCTACCAGTTGTGTTCTGCCAAGATAGATCAGGGTCTTGACCACATTTGGCTTTGCTTGGAAGCATCTGGGACATTGCACATGAATGATCATCCTCTTTGCAGAATGTCCACTAGTTGGTTTTCTGTTCTCTAGAGTCATTTGATCCCCCTGATCGGGAGGTCATGTTACCCAGAGTTGTCAGATCTGTAGAGAAGTTCCATTGTCCCCTGAGTTTTGGGTGACCAAACAGGGTAAGGGCCAAAATACTGACTTTCTCCTTAACCCTTTAACTTTCTTAACTTTGGTATCCGGTTTTGGTGTTAAACACCCAGCAGGCCAGTTTCACTAGTCTTAAAATGGGAGTAGTCTCTTAAATATACATTTAGGAAACAGTGTTAATGATCAGAAATATAAGCAGACAGATATAAGCTATATTTTCATATGACAGTGTGGCCTTTCTATGTCAGATACAATATATAAAAGAAAGAACTTGTTGATTACCTTGCCTATAAAATGTACATAAGCTTTCAACTTACAAACTTTTATATAGAATTTAGATAAAACTTGAACAATTGCTTGACCTTAAGAGAAATCTTAAATAACTTTAACTGATTGTGCCAATTATATTCAACTTAATAATACAAAAACTTCTGAGATTTACCCCCCACAAACCTTCTGCAACTTACTTAGACACTCTATACTTCATCCAGAAACATTTCTTTCATTATAATTTGCATATGAAAGTATGTTTTCATATCTATAATCTTTTATATCTCTTTCTTATTTGTTGACCCTTTCTTAAAACTGCATTCTGACATAATATTTATAAAAATGTTCTACTTGTTTAATTATCCCTCTTAATAGAAAATATTTTATGTTATTTACAGTACTTTAATTGAAATGCAGTTGAAACCTTTTGTACACTTTGTATGTAATTACACCTGTTAGAATTTTAACTTATTAATTTTGCTTTTGGTGAAGACCCAGAAATAAAGCGATCTTAAAGATCTTAAACTCCTTTTATCATTTACAATTAATTTAAATTACAATGTAACATAGGGTTCCTGTTTTGTAAATTAGAGGAATGAAATTCAGGGACACAGGGTTAGACAGAGCAAAGTAAATAGATATAGATTAAAAGAGAGAAGCAGAATTCCCAAAGAGGAGGGGTCCCAAAAGATGGATCCCTTAAGGAGTTTTTCTTTGAAAGAAAGAATGTGAAAAGTTGAGCAGTTTGGAAAGAGAATATCTGGAGTAGAGTTATCAGGCCTGGAGTGGAGGCCTGGACATAAGGAATCTTGGATCATTTGCCATTGCAGTGGACAATTTTTAAGATATCTGAGAATTTGAGAGTTGAATGTGCCATTTTGAGGCCAGTGACTGTTATTGTCCAGCTTGTTTTGGGGCCAAGAAATATTACAGAAGAACACCAGTCTTTCAGGTTTGACTGTGTCTTGGAGACCCAGTGTCTGGATATGTTTGAGAAGGCACCCCAAGGGGGTATCTCATGGAAACTTTGGTGGAATCTGGCCTGTGCTAGAGAAGATGGAGTGAGAAGGGCCCCTAAGGACTCTGGTGGAGAGAAATCCAGGAATCTGGAAAAGTCAGAGGGAGTAACTTACCCAACAGGTTATGGCCAGTGGTGGATATGATATATACAGTAATGTGAATGGTCCTTACTGGAGCCACCAAAGGAAGAGGTGGTGAAGAGAGGGAGGGAGGGAGAGAGAGAGAGAGTGAGAAGGAGGGAGAGAGGAGATCAACATGGTGGAAGCCAGGGAAGGTCCAGAGGAGCCATCCTTGATGGTAATTTAGGGTCTTAGGAAAGACTTAAATAGGAGAATGGTGTGAAGCTGTTTTTGGTTGAGAAGTATCCCATATCAAAGCATTGATATGGGGAAGGGGAGGGGTGTTGGAGGCTTGGGGAATGCAGATACAGTGTTTGGGATGGCACAAATGAGAAATATGGTAGTGGTTTGTAAAAGAGGAATAGAAATAGAAGCTTTGAGTTTATGGAGAAGGTAGACATGGAAAAGGGGACCTGAACCTGGACAGAGCCCTCAGTTACCACCACCTCATGGAGAGGAAGCATAATGAGAATGGGAGTTGTGGGGTTTTAAAGAGGTAATTGGAGGAGAAGGAAGAGAGAGTAGGAAGGGCTGGAGGGTTCATGGCATGGGGAGGGGTTGAGGGTGGAGATTGGGGTGGGCTAAGACTATTAAGAGGATTGGCCTGAATAAGGAGGGGAAGGATGGGAGGGGATCTGAGAGCAGTTCTAGTGGATCTGAAAATGAGGGAGAAGATGCAGGAGAACAATGGTTGAGGGGTGTGGGCCTGCCTTTCCCTGGTGAGGAGAATTTTGGCCGTGGAGCAAAGGCAGGGGTGTGATGAGAGCCCAGATCCCCAAACAGCCTAAATATAAGGCATTTTGACCATTTCCCCTGTCCAGCAATGGTAATTTCCCAAATCAGTGAGCATTTCAAAGTCAAAAGTTCCTTCTCAAGGCCATTTTGAGCCATTGGTTAAAATGTATTGAGGCCAGGCCACAGTTGAATAAAAGACCAGCCGCTTATGATGTAAGTCTTGAGAGAGTCCTAATTTAGTAAAATTAAGGTACTGACAGCCCAAGGGAGTCTTGTGGTCTAGGGAGGGCTTAGCATTTCCTATGGCCTTACAGTATTACCAGGGGATGACCAGGAGCAGAAAGAGGCAATCCAAATTCTGGCCCTGTTTGCCTGAGGAACAGGAAGTGGGTGGGCCAGAGACTGGAATATCTCCTCAGCCTATGGGGGCCCAGAATGGAAGGTGAGGGCTAGCCAGAGGCTGGGTATTCTCCATAGTCTACCTGAGCTGAATGGAATGAGTCGGGGGTCTGTAGCATGCACGACTTACGGACAGACCTCCACAATGGAGAGTGTAACCAGAAGGCCAAGTGGAATGCAAAGGAACTTACCCCCACTTCTATTGGCCTAGATGAGGGAGACAAAGTGGTTCAGGAGCTTCCTGGTTCCTCTGTGGGAGAAGGTGGACCTCAACCCTGGTGGGGAGGCCCAAAGACCCTCCCAGATTTCGGCAGGGAATATAAAATAAGACATGGGTGACCAAAAAGGAGTCAGACCTAAAAGCAGCTGAGCAAAGCTTATACTGGGAATTGGCTCTCCCGGGAGGTTCACCAGTCCACCAGAATGAGAGTAGGCCAGGCAAGTCGCAAGCGGCCCTGCCTGGGCAGAAAGGTTATAGTCTGGGGCAGGCAGGGGGAGTTTGGGGTCTCATATCCCTCAGGAAATGGCTAGTGACTTCATGGATCTTTGGAAGATTGTGGGACGCCATTGGGGTTTATCTGTCAGCGCCTGATTCACACGTGGGACTACCTGATGCCCTACCCCATCCAGCCATCTGAAACCAATCTAACACTAACATTCCTCAAGAACATGAGTACAAGAATCTTTAACAAAACATTAGCAAGTTGATTTTAACATTTTATAAAAAGGGATAATATATCATGAATTATGAGGAGCTATCATTGTAGTGCAAGTTATATGTAGTAAGTGAAAATATGTCAATGTGCATCCTCTCATTGCCTGGACAAATGAGGAAAATCACAGAAAAACATTTCAAGAGATAAGGAAAAACTGAAAATTTTCTATTATTTAAGTACATGCATTTTCATACTGAAGATACACAATGAATGCATAAATTAATCGAAAAGCTGGATCCAACTAAAAACACATCACAGAAAAAAATGTCAGATTTCAGAAAAATTCTTGGCAAATGTAGTGTATCAGATCTCAAAATGATTTGGGGCTTTTTAAAATTGAATGTTCAAAGCAAAAAGACAACAGAGTAATAACTCTACAATTCTAAAGGAAAATATTTTTATTCTCCTCTAAAACTGAAGCTTATTTTGGCAGAGGTGAGAGAAGTAAGGTTGAAAATGCTTGTTAGCAGTGCAATATACGAATTAAAAAAAGACTTTAAGTGTGTGACAAACCTTGTGTGAGGTAAACTGCCCTGCCAGGCAGAATAGCCTAACCCTGTGGGATGTAAATTACCCTGCAAGGCAGTGTGGCCCAAACCTTTATCATGCAAACTTCCCTATGAGATGTGAACTGTCCTGCAGGACAGTATACCAAACCCTGTGAGGAGCTAGGAACAAACCCTAAGCTGGGAGAGTGAACTGTCCAGCAAGGCAGTGGAGCACAAAGAAGTGGACATAGAATAAAATGAACAGTCTCAAGACAAAGACAGAAGATGTCCTAAGAGAACGCAGCAGACTCTTCTCCAGCAAGTAAGAGATGGAGATGGACAAGGACCCCGAGAATTCAAGCCTTGTACCCATGGGAACAAAGACAATATCAAGTAGTGGGACTGTCCTCTGTGAGTATTGTTAGGATATAGTGTAGGGATATAGGTGTGCATTGTGTAGAGTGAATAAATGAACATTCAGAAAGCAATAATTGTTTGTAGTTATTGTGGCACAATGGGTGCGCATGACAATGCCCTAGAAGAAGCTAGTGGTGGCGGGCATTGTCAAATTTATTTGTGGAGTCTAGGGTATATGTGGAAGGAAGTGGAGGAACAGAGGCACAACCTACTTTCTTTTTTTTTTTTAAGAGAGAGTGACAGTGAGAGAGGAGAGACAGAGACACAGAATCAATTTTTATTGAGTTTTTCACATGGCTTTTGTTGCTTGGACACTCATTTGTGTACGTGGGTGCTGGGGTTTGAACCCATGTACTTGCACATGCCAGGCTAGTGCTATAACGACTGAGCCACCCCTCCAGGCCTACAACCTATTTTCTTCTGGGTTCAAATTCTCGAATACAACAGCAGGAATAAAAATGGATTGGGTCAAAATCCATGTAGGAAAATAATTTCAGCCCAGAATTCTAAATCGATCCCAATGGGCAATCTAATTTAGAGTACAATAAGGACAATGTTAGACATATGAGGGCTTAAAATATTAAAATTATGTTATTTGGGCAAAAGAGGCACCTGGAAAATACCCTTCACCAAACTAGGGAGTATACTAGAAGAGAGGGAAGGATGGGATTTAGAAAATAAACTTGGGGACTATGGGGAGAGACTTATAGGGAATTACCAGGATAATTGCAAATAGAGACCTCATGATGGAACTTGAACACCACAGAAAGGAACTATGCTGGAGGGAAACTGTGTGACGTAAGTTTAGGTATTTTGAAGACTCATAACACGATATCACCATGTTCTTAATCAAGCATTTGTAGAACCAACAAAATAACAGAAAATTTCATTCCACAAAAATAAGGAATTAGCTGGTATCATGTCACACAACTATAATCCCAGCAGCCTGGGAGGCTGAGGCAGGAAGATTACTAATTCAAAGCCATCCTCAATCCTCAGCAACTTTTCAAGCCCAAAGTAACTTAGGGAAATCCTTTCTCAAAAAAAAAAAAAAAAAATATCTACAAAAAGTTCTAGGGACATGGCTTAGTAGTTAAGCACTCCTGGGTTTAATCCCTGGTACCAAAAAAAAAAAAAAAGTAATTAGTTCTTAGCTATCTTATATCCCTTATTTATGAGATGGAAAAGAAAAAACAAAACACTTGATGGTCAACCATAAAGGAGAAGCCTTGAACATTAGGAAGTAGAAGATCAGAAGAATTCATCAGAAAAACAACAGGTCCCCTTATTTCCAAAAAATATATTAATGCTGTTTGCTCGCAGTAAGCAATTTGGATGTTATTCAGGTATTACCCAAATAAAAAGAAAATAAATACTATAAAATACAATACTAGGACCCTTCTCCGTTTTCCCCCTCTTTAGAAGTGATTATTTTCTATTCTAGTATCTAGCAAAATTACTTTTAGTGATCTGATTTTTAAAACTATGGACCTGATTTACTTTGATTAAAATACATGTTAATTTCCCCATATTGAGAAGTTTCTATTTAGCTCTTTGGCCCATTTATTGATTGGGTTGTTAGTGTTTTTGAGGTTGAGATTTTTGAGGATTTTGTAAATTCTGGATATTAATCCCTTGTGAGAGAAATGACAGATCATGAGTCTCTCCCATTCTGTTGAAAGTCTCTTGACAATTTTGATCATCTCCTTAGCTGTGCAAGAGCATTTTAGCTTTATGACATCACACTCACTGATTTTTGACTTCACTTCTTTCACTTTAGGAGACTTGCTGAGAAAGTCTTTGCCCACTCCCAAGTGCTAGACTGTTGGTCCTAATTTACCTTCCAGCAGTTGCAAGGTAGCTGGCTTAATTCCTAGTTCCTTGATACATTTTGATTTGATTTTCATACAAAGTGAAAAATAAGGATCTAATTTCAACTTTCTGCAAGAGGCTATCCAGTTTGTCCAGCACCATTTGTTGAATAGGCTGTCTTTCCTCCATGTTGTATTTTGTCCTACTTTGTCACCGATCAGATGCTTAAAGATTTCAGGGTCTTCTATTCTATTCTCAACACAGGACATTGAACAAGCCAATGAATACATGAGAAAGTATACTAAATCAAAAATAATCAGAGAAATGCAAATGAAAGCTACATTAAGATTTCACCTCATGCCAGTCAGATTGGTAAAAATGAAGAATGTAAACAATAATAGATGCTGGATGGGTTGAGGAGAGATAGGAACACTAGCACACTATTGGTGGAACTGCAGGCTAGTACAGCCCCTCTGGAAAGCAGGGGATGAACCCACTATGTGATCCAGCTATTCCTCACCTGGGTATTTTTCCAGGGAAGTTGGAATCAGCAGATTACAGTGACACAGCCAAATCTATGTTCATAGCAGCTCAATTTACAATAGCTAAATTATGGAACCAATTCAGATGTCCCTCCCTGGATGAATGGATCCAAAAACTGTGGTGTTCATATACCATGGAGTTCTACTCAGCAATTAGAAACAATGATATTACAGCCTTTGAAGGTAAATGGGTGGCGATGGATGAAATCATGTTGAGTGAAGTTAGCCAAACCCAGAGAGTCAAGGGTCGAATGTCTTCACTCATCTGTGGAGGCTGGAACTAGACCCATACCTATGTGGAAGGTGGTCAACTCTCATGTATTAGACTCAGCAAAGGGGAAGCAACACATAACCTAGGGCATTCAAAGAGATGTGTCAGAAAGGAGACGGGAGGGGGCAATGGAGGAGAGGGAAGGGTGGGAGAATAGAGTGGGATCTAGGGGATAAATCTAATTTAAGAATATATACATATTCGACTGGAGTGGTGGCTCAGTGATTACAGCACTTGCCTGGCTTGTGTGAGTGCATGAGTTCAAACTCCAGCACCATGTACACAATGAAGTTTTGGAGCAACAAAGGCCACATGAAAAACTAAATAAAGTTGTTACTCTCTCTCTCTCTCTCACACACACACTGTCCCTCTCATTAAAAAAATAAAAACAATGTACATATATTGTTTCATTGGATGCATTTTTATTGTACAATAACTAAATTTCTTAATAAAAAATAAATTTTAAGTCTATCAATCTGTACTTTATAAGGGTTTGTTTGACTACCTTGAAAGTTGTATTTCAGGGCTAAGGAAAAATCCTATATCTGTGTTTTCTTCAGAGTATCAATTTTTCTTCTAATTAGGAATTCTTAAGTAATGTTGAGACTGAAGTCATTCTTCAAAAAAAATAGCATTTTAAATCCTGTCTTCTTTTTGGAAACAAGCTTCTATTCTGAGTATTGTCAAAAGTATGTCATAATTGTATTGCTCCATGAATTGCTAGACTTTGTACAATCTTACCACAAAATAGTAGATTTGCTAACCTTAGTTCAACTATTTTTAGCAACTTCTTCACCTTTTACAACATCTTCTTAACTTCATTTTTCTACTTTCTCTTTCACATATTTTTCTTTCTCTGTACAGTTCTGCACAACTATGTACTTTTCTTTAATCATTTCTCTTTACATTGACTCAGAAAGTTTTGTATCGGTTTTCCCTTATAATCTCTTATTACATTTTTTTTTTTTACCTTACTCTGGGATTTTTCTTTCTTTGTTTGTTTTGGTAGTTAAAGATTGAATCCAGGGCCTTGGACATACTAAAAATGTAACCATATATGCTCCCAAGAAGCCACACCCCCAGGCTCAACTCCAGGGTTTTTTGGTTTTGTTTGTTTGGTTTTTGATACTAGGTATGGAACCCAGGCTTAACTACTGAACAACATCTCCTGATCTTTTTTTTTTTTTTTTTTTTTTTGTTGAGAGTCTCACTAAGTTGCTTAGGGCTTCGCTAAGTTACTGGGTTAGAACTTGCTCTCCTTGTGCCTCAGCCTCCTGACCCTCTGGGATTACAGACATGGACCAATGCAACAGGCAGCTCCAGGCTTTTTAACATGATGTCCAGGGGCCTCTAAGTATGAATGTGCTTCAGGAAAGGCAGGGGTACTCTAAAAGTAATTGCAAATTACAAGTGTTTAATCCGTTTTTATCTTAGTAAAGTATCCCTAAAGTATCAAAGAAATAAATGACCAGAAAATTGTCAAGGAGTCTTCTAGAATTTTCCCATTTCCTTCTCTTTCTGTATACTCTCTTGTTCCAGGTACCTGTGAAGAACAACTTCTTTTCCCATTTTTATTTCCAGATTTTTCTATTTCTAGTTTCACATGTAAAAGTTGTGACACCTTCCTCCTTACATAACTTATTGTAGAGGCAGGAAAGGACTACTTTGTGGCAGTGTCACAAAGGAAAACAAAACAAAACAATACGCCAATCAGGAGAATCTCACTTGCCAGGATTCTGAGGAACAAGAATTAGCAGGAGGTTTCACTACTAAGGACTCCATGTCATGTATTAAGAATGAAATGTCTTCTGCTGTTTTCCAGTTATTTATTGTTATTGCTATTTTGTTTTCTTTTATTTGTTTTGTTTCTGTGCTGGGGATTGAGTCAGGGCCTCAGGCATGCTAGGCAAATGCTCTACCACTGAACTCTATCCTCAGTACTTAATTTAAAAGAAAAAGCAGATATCTTAGAATTTTTAATCTATTTTCCATATTAATTTAGATATCAAAACACTTGAGAGAATGCCTCTAGAAGTTCTCTGAAATACACCATGGTTATAGACATTATCTTCTCTCTTTTTGCTCATAATGATTTCTCTGATAATTCCTCAGTACATTTTGATTCTTACAAACTACAATTAGTTAAGTGAATGACAACTTAATGAAGTCATTGATTGGCATAAAATGTTCCCTTATTTGAATGTACCCCACAGTCTAAGTTATGTATGCAATGCATTATCATAGATATGTGAGCCTTTTGTCAGAGGCTGTGTCTAATTTACCTTACATGTCTCAGGATTTATAAGTAGAGATAATTTGTAGGCACTCAAAGCACATAAAATGAATGAATAGATGAGGAAATTAATAAAGTTCAAATGAGTATTTACTTGAATTATAACAAAAAATTCAAGCCTAATATTTTGTTTTATATAATGCAGTATCTGAATTGTCTCACATAGATCTTAGGTCAATTTGAAAGCAATAGTTTCTCCAGTTGTTTACTGTATCATAGAGGTGTTACTAGAAGAATCACATGCACATGCAATGAAAAACTTATGAAAATCTCCCAATAAAGAAATGGTACTTGATCATTTTTGCAAGTATTAACTTTCATAAAACTACTATATTTTAACTTCGTAGAAGAGAAGTGTTATATAGAAACCATTAGCCATTTTGCAAAATCATGGGTCAAATATATTTTAAAAAATCTATGGTGTTTTAAATCATAAAGAAAACAAAATTTACAGATGTGATCCTCAATATCACTTTATTATAATACTTATGTTTTTATTAAACAATGTGAACTAGCCAACCATATAAAAATACAAGCCATAAATTGGAAAAATAGCAAAATTCCATATTTAATTCCTACAAGCAAACAAATGAAGGTATTCAAAATTTGTCCTTATAGTCATTTACAGTTGAAATGGTTAGAAGGTTCATTCAATTTACATTGTCATTATGTGCTCATGTCTGGTTGTGCAACAATGATTCCCTTCACTATTTAAGATAATGCTGCACCAAAAAATTTTAAAAAATTGAAAAAAATGGTTAGTACACGGCAGTTGAGTCTTTCATTCAATAGATTTATTCTTGACCTTACCAGTTAATTGCAGCAGTAAATGCATAAAGAGTAAAGCAATTTAAGTGCCATATTCTTTCCATACTATTTGAGAAAAATTATACTTGAAAATAGCATTGAATATAATTTAATAACCAGACACCCTGTATCAAAAATAGACAAGCAAAGGAGGTCTGTATTAGTACCACCAGTTATTGAGAGAATTTGAAAAAGATATCATAATATTTGAATGGTTTTTGTTAATTCAAACAAGCAAATTGCAAAAGTGAATATTATTTGTGAGGATGCTGTGTAATGGAGCCAACCTGAGAAACAAATATCACAGAATCACGGAGCAAGGAAAAGGAGATTCTTAAACACTGGCCATCAGAGTTTTTCTACCTCTGCCTTCACATTGCTTTCGGGGTTTGACCTTATGAGAATCCATCTGCCTTCTGCTGTGAGCTATGGGCAAACTGCTGGCAAGGCACTATCAATGTTCTTTCTAAAAATCAAAACTGATAGTTTTTCCCTATTCTTTCCTGTGCTCATTATTCATGTCTTCAAAACCAAGCCTCCTAATACAAATAAAATGTCTTCTCATGTTTGGACCTTTAGAAAGTACACATTAGCTATAGACTGAAAATATCCCTAGGGAAGATGTATTGCTGGCTATATAGATGTTGCCAGCAACAACAACAACAACAACAACAACAACAACAACAAAAAACCCAAAAAACAAAAAAAAAAACAAAAAAAGCAATTGGGTAGTTCTGATTTCTGCAGATTTTGAAAATAGGTATGTATCTTCTTAGACTGCAATTTATTGAAAAAAAAACCAGAGCCTCTGGAATCAGACTGTTCATATCTGAGAACTATCGCTTATAAGTTGTACATTTTAAAGAATTACTAAACATCTCCAAAGTGCAGTTGCTTTATTTCAAAAATCTAACTCACAGATAGCTATCTTTAGGCTCTTTCATGGAATATAAACATAGAAATATGTACAGTACCTACCACAGGACTGAGACTTAGACCATTGTTCAAAACATGTTTTCATTCTTGTCCCTTATGAACATGATATCTTTTGTTGCTTTCTTATTCCCATAAACAAAGTAGTCCTGTATCCATAAGTATTTGGAAAGTGTATCATAGAAATGTAATCATGTACATACCGCCACACGCACATTCACCTGCTGGTGCAGGAAATTGAATTTGTTTGTCTCATCCTCAGAAGTGCAAGATATGGTCAGAGATATCAACATTACGGTCAGGAAAAAATAGGAATAGGAGGATGTTTTCTCACAGATACTTAGTGTCTTAGGGAATGTGCAGCTGCTATCAAAATCATACCACTGATCAACCAAAAGATTCAGCTTAGAAAATCACTTGTATAGATCAGTGTGACCATGAGGTCAGTGGTCTCTAGAAAACTGATGGATTGAACCTTATAATTCAATAAAAGTAAAGGAGGATTAGTTTAATAAGAAGTTGACTCACTTTACTGGATGCTTATGGAAAAATAAATGTTCTTGACTGAAATCTAAAGAGTCTATTTCAGACCATTTTTCTTTGTCCTGTGTAAAGAAACCTGTACAGAATAAGGAAAAAAAGAGAGATTAAAATCACAAAGGTGCTCTGACTGACAGGTATCTTTTTGGAGTGAACTTGTATATTTTCTTTTGGGAATATAATTTTACTGACCTTTTATTCAGAAACATGATCATTACAAAGCACATTACATTGTTAAACCTGTCTTTTCAACTATGTATTCAATATGGATGGTTTTGTTATGCTCATAAACTGGAGTAAAGAGGTATAGTCCGTTAATTTTTCAGAGAGCAGTTGGTCATTTAATAAGAATTCAGAAAGCAAATTAGTATTCTTCATTTTTGTGTTTCTTGTTAAGTATGACAATACACTCATTTACTTAGGTCTTACTAACAAATTATTTTAGAGTACACAAGTGGCAGGAAGACAATAGCACAATAATCTCACTCACTATGTGAAATATCGAGTGCATATGACATGGAAATACTATAACTGTGGAGAAGAACTAAAATTATCTTCATTTCCAGCTATGTTGCTAAATAGAAGTTCATAAAGCTTTTAATAACATAGAAGATTAACAAATGCTTACATGCATGTAAAACAATGGAAAGAAAATATAATTATATAATTTTAAATTTCATTACTCTTTAAAAATTTCCATTTTTCACAAATCTTGAAAATTATCAGGATTTATTAGAAAAAAATAATACTTGAATGCTATAATATTATTTTGATTCTCAAATTTTGGTCATACTTCTAAGTAGAACAGAATATTAAAAATTTTAAAAAATGACTACCTGTGTTAAAGTTATTAATTTTTTGTCTTTTCAGACAAAATCTATTTGTTTCCATGTAAAATTATACTTCTAAGGCCAAGACTTTGATAAATTGTCTGGGGTAAAAAAGGTATTTGTAATAGGTATTCAAATATTCATTTTAAGTGGTGCTATCAATTTTTAAGATGGACAGTAAGTATATGCTTTAGTACTTTAACAGTGATGATATTTTCCATGATAATATTTGACACTGAATCAACATATGGATCTTAAATAGATATATGAATATTACCTCATCAAAAATTTTTTAAATGCAAAATTATTTTATTTGTAAACTCAGAAGTATTTTAACTTCATTGAAATTTTTAATTTGGGTACTATTAAAAAGTTCAAATGCATTCTTCCTGTGAGGGACACCGGGGTTGTTTCCATAGCCTAGCAATGGTAAATTGTGCTGCTATGAACATCGATATTGCTGTGTCACTGTAATGTGCTGATTCTAAGTCCCCTGGAAAGATACCCAGGAGTGGAATAGCAGGGTCGTATGGTGGAGTCATCCCTAATTTCTTAAGGATTCTCCATACTGCTTTCCAGA
>PVKS010016122.1:0-44555 GCA_004027875.1 Aplodontia rufa
TTAAAGGACTTTAAAATCAGCTCTTGAAAACCTTGAGCACGGGTGGAGAATTATTGTCCCCGTGACTGAGTTAAAGATCTTGTGCCTAATCCTCTCCTTCCCCGGCTCCTGGGGCAGCGACCGGAGGTGGAGCGGGAGCTCCCAGCACCACACAGTCCCTTTGGGAAAGGGCCCAGTATTGGGGCGATAGATTCTGGTTTTCTGGCAGTGGTGTCTGAAGACCCAAGACCGTTTTATTGCTCAGCAACCCGGCCCGCCCTCAGGGAAACGTCGCAATGGTGGCCGGATGCTGTCGCTCACTCCCACAAACAGCTGTAAGTTCGCTAATGTGAGCAATTAATTCCCACAAGATCATGTAAATTAAGAGTAGTCAGGTCAGGGAGTTCGCCATGGCCGGGTTGGGGTACATGGTTAGGAAACTCGCTCCCTTGCTCCGTTTCCGCCCCCCAGGTGCGGGGCAGAGTGCCGCCGCTCCACTAAGATCTCCTTCATATTCGTTAGTGGACCGCGTTATTCCTTTAGAGTTAAAAAATTATCGGGGGATAATGTTCCCCCACACTGGGAGCTTTGTCCTACCGTGGGAATCTGAGTGCTCTCCTGCAGCAGGAGGTGATTCTCAGGAGCTTCCCGGAGTCATTGTTGGTGGGGTGGACGCCGTCTTCTCGATCCTCCTCAGTGTGCCTTTTAATAATTGCTTCTCACACCACACCCACAGAGTTATCTTCTGCTGTTTTTCAATTTCTGCTATCTGTTTTTTCTGACAACCAAGCATCACACACCCTAATAAAAGCTAGTAACCACGGACCAACATACATTTAAGGAAATCTATTCTCATGAAAGAGGAAGATTAAAAGAAAAAAGTAGGACCTTGTGATCACATACATAATCCTTAAAGCCAAAGCCAACTTTGCATACACCAAAGGGAAAGGGATGCTATTTTTTAAAGTTAATTTCCTCAAAGTTATAAAGTTGCAAATTTAAAAACTAAAGTAATTCTAAGGTCATATGAAAATAATTTTTCAGCAGCAAACATTTCCAGCTCCTTTGGCTACTTTTTTATGGTGGCTACCTTGATGTTTCTAACTAATATGCTTATAGTGAAATTTCTGGATGTTTCTTAGATATCCTCTATTGGCCTCCTTACGTAACAAGAGGATTCCACTGTTTATGTGAGACAAGGCACGTGTATGATGGGAAACCATCTCCTCAGAATGTCTGTAGTAAATGATGGTCTGGTCACTGAATGCTCTAAGACACTGATGCAGCAGAATTCTATGATCCAACTGAGAGCACAGATGCTCCTGGAGAAGCTGAAGAGCAGCTCTACCTAGGTTTCACTTTTTACCCAAGAATGTAGGCAGAAATAGAGGGATCTCTTGAGATAGAAAGAAAAATGTCCCTTCCTCCTGAGGGTTAAGTTCTTAAAATCTCAGGGGACTAGGTTGGCCCCCTTACTAAGCTAGATGGCAGTAAAGGCCACAAAGCTTCCTAAAGAGAGATCTTTTGTGAGAGTTCAAAGATGAAACCAGATTGAACAAAGGCAAGCAAGGACTGAAGCTCCACAGGCTCATCCCTGCTCTCTGGGTCCCCAGTTTGATGGCAGCGCAATTTGGTCTTGAATCCCTGCCCTCCTCCCTTGGGTCAGCTGGTACACTGCTATGCTTCTGAATGTCTCAGCACTAATTTGAGAACTGAGAATCAATAGATTACATTATGAGCAACTGAGAAACACAAGGACAAGATGACACCCATTCTAGATATGAGTATAAAAGAAACATGAAAGAAAAAAAAGTGGGAGGTGGGAGAGAAAAATAATAACTCAGAGTAAAATTCTCACTGTTTTCCAGGGGCTCAACAAGCCTAGTCATGCTTCACCCAGAAAGAGGTTTTTTTTATCCCAAACTCCAAGGGAAGGGTAAATGGTCCCTCCAAGTACTCTGAAAGCATAAAGCAAAGGAATCATTGATGTCTTTGACCAAGAAGCATCAGGAGAGAGCAGGGTGAGGTAAAGTCCAAGATCAGCATGAAGATTACAGTTCTTTGTTTCTAACTAATAGGAAGAAGACTTTACCAGTCCCTAACTGAGCAGAGCTAGGGATGGGTAATTAAATAGGAAGACTCCTAACACAATATATTAGTTCTAATACACCTGCATTGACTTTTAAGAGAAAAATATGTAAATCTCTTCTATCTTTTCAATAAATTGGAACTTTTCACAATCCCACTTCAAAGAATCTTTTCAAATGAAGTTAAAATGGAAATTCTGGAAGATAGATAGACCATATTGACTATGTGCTACCATGTTGTTGGTGGTGAGTAGAAATAATCTCATTGCCCTTAAGTATACCAATCATGCAAATATCAAATATATAAGTAGCTTTGAGAATGAAGCCTTGCATATTGACAAACATATAAGCTGAGGACTTTTAGTCCCAAGCAACAGAAACCAAATCTTGGAAAATTAAGGCCAAAAGGAATCTGTGAGAGGATGTGGCAAAAGCTCACAGCCTTGTAAGAACAGATGGAGAGCCAGACCCAGGAAGAACAGGAATAACCTGGGAAGTCTCTTCAGGAGCTTGTGGGTCTCCTTTAAGACCCTTCACATAGATGACTTCCACCCACTTCACCCATAGGGAAATTCAAGATTTCACAAGGATGGGGCAGGAATCTGGTGGGGCAGCTTGAACCATGTGACCAAAGGTAGGTGGTGCAGAAAGGGGAAGGTAGGAGGGTTGTTAGCAGAAAAAGGAAGAAGAGGAAATGTTGGGCAGAGGAAACAAGAGCTCCTATTCCATGCAATGCAAATCACATTCTTTCTTTAGTATTTCCTGGTTTCACTTTTAATATTCTACATTTAGTCTCCAAGTACAGTAAACCAATGTTAAAAGGTGGCTGCTATCTGAATTACACAAGTTTTCTTGAAGAGAAAAAATAAAGTAACAATTAAATTCATGGATTTTGGAGTTAACTTAGGTTCCAATGTCATTTTCATTCTAACTATGTGACTTTGCATGTTTTCTAAAGGACCAGTGTATCTAGTCACTCTCAATCTTCCTGAGCTTCAGTTTAATTAGTAAAATGGAAAGAATGTTTATATGTGTCAGTTCGTATGCTTCACTAATAGGTAATGAAATCTTCAAAATAAAAGTACTCAAGGTCCTGTATAACTGAGAAGTCTAGGGGTGGGGAGGGCTTCAGTGGCTCAACTTCTCACTAAATACTTAACTTCTTTCTACTGTCTGCTCTATTCTTTGTCCCACCCATTCATCCCAAAGCTGGCTGCACTGTGCCAGATGGCCACAAGAAGCTTCTGGAATTTCATGTTTTCTTATTCATGGTCCATAAACAGAGGTGTCTCTTCTGAACCCATGTACCAAATATTCTGTATTTCCCTTTAATCGGACCATTTTTTGTTATAGATCCCCAGTCACTTTGGCAAGAGGCACGGTATCTGGGAATCAGAGCAAAACACAGTAGAAAAGAGGTAAAATGAACCCAGGGGAGGTGGACACGATTCCCTGAGGCTTAGGATGAAAATTTCACAGTGGTACCTGGCAGGTAAGTATCAAATACACAAGGAGGGGAGGAGAGACCTAGAGATAGAGAAAGAGCTTGAGATCGAGGGATAATCTCCCAAGTAAGACCTTACAGAAGCTAAAGGGTTAGGACACTACTAATTCATGAACTGACACCGCTGAAATAAGTATCAGTAAATCAGATAAAGCTAATGTTTTCAGGATGATAGTTTTGATAAGGATCTTTCATGTATCAAATATTAACTTATTTCTGAAACATTTTTGGTATTAGTGCTTGAATATAAGCCTAATCTACCTACTAAGTAATCCAACATTATATATGTGTAAGTAGGTGAATTACTGAAAATAGGGGGAGATGAGAGACAGATGCATAGATGGATAAAAGATATACTTAAACTGCTCACATAATCAATGCCTATTTAAATGCAAATACAAGATTCATTTGTTAGAAAGCTATCTGTATGTGGTAAGTGCCTCAAAAACTTCTCTTCTTCCAGAGAACCTACAGAATAAGAGAAAATCTTTGTTAGCTACTCTTGTGATGGAGGATTAATGTCTAGAATATATAAAGAACTCAAAAAGCTTAACACCAAAAAAATTAAATAACCCAATTAATAAATGGGCAAATGACTTAAACAGACCCTGTTCAAAAGAAAAAATACAAATAGCCAACAAATATATGAAAAAAAATTATTCAACATAATCAGCAATTAGAGAAGTGCGAATCAAAACTACACTCAGATTTAATCCCACATCAATCAGAATGGCAGTTGTCTAGAGAGGATGTGAAGACAAAGAAACACTTTTACTGTTGGTGGGATTGTAAATTAATTAGTACACCACTATGGAAATCTGTGTGTTCCAAAAGACAAGGCACAGAACCACCATATGAACCAGCTATATCACTCTTCTGTATTTACGCTAAAGAATTAAAGTCATCATGCTATAATAATATATTCATATCCATGTTTATAGCAGCAAATTCACAATAGCCAAGTTCTGGAACCAGCTTAGGTCCCCATCAACAGAGGAATGGATAAAGAAAATGTGGTATGTAAACACCATGGAGCTTTATTCAGCCATAAAGAAAAATAAAATTATGTCATTTGCAGGAAAATGTTTGGAACTAGAGGTGATTATGATGTGCAAAATAAGCCAATCTCAGAAACTCAAGGGTCATTTGTTTTCTCTCATATGTGGGAACTAGAAAGGAAAAAGGAAAAGAAAGGTGGACCTCATGAAAACTAAAGGGAAATCAGTAAAGGAAAGGAACTTGGGGTGTGAGGGGGAAGGAAGGTGAAGTATCAGGGAGTGATATTGGCCAAATTATATTGTTACATTGTGTCTATGTGCAAATATGTAACAATAAATCACATCATTATGTACAACCATAAAGCACCAATAAAAAATGTGGAAAGAAAACAATCACTCTTCCAAAATAAATTATAGAATTCTAAAACTGGAAGTGACTACAGAAATCATTACATCAACTACTTTTCAGATGAGGAGATTTAGGCAAAAAAAAAAAAAAAATCCTTTAGCCAGAACCACACATTGGTTAGTAGAAGGAAACCAGATTCCAAATGTGCCAACATCCAGCAAAGCACGTCTCCATAAGACAGTCACGCCCCTCTCCATCATATTAAGTTGCTTAGCAAACAAGATCTTCAGAAATGGAGCAAAGATAAACTTCCCTGCAATCTTCCCCAAGCTATCAGCTCAATTTTCCTAATGCTAAAGCCCAGATAATGTAGGCTTTATCATTCCTTCAGGTGACTCGAAATGTGACAGTCGGCTTGAAAGTTTTTCTTATTACAAGTTTCCCAGAGAAACATGGGAAGAGGTGGGACACATTGTTATTGCTTGTCAATAATAGCGGAAAACAGTATGTTAATGAGCAAAGAACAAATCCTGATGGTCATTTCTTTTTCCCTAAAGCCCAATGGTTTAAATGCATTAACTATAAATCACGTGCATGAAAACTGATTACTTTTCACAATCCTAGCCATTAGTTTTTTCTCCCAGTGGGAACCCAGCTTTAAAACAGCTCAGGAATGAAAGGCTACTCTGGGTATGAAACTCTATGGAGCAAACCCAATGTCCCACTTTTCTTGAGTGCTCTATTATTCTCACATCTGATATGGCCATAAATAGCTTTTAAAACTGGACCAGGCACAGAAACTAGTTAAAGAAAACATGAGGATAAATTTTGGAAAAGCTTGTCACAGATATATTTTGGCTTCCAAGCACTCCACCAAAATTTTAATGCTCAAAAACTTAAACAGAACTTCTCAATGGCTTAAGTCAGTTTCAATGAATTCTGCATCCACAGACTTAACCACAAAACAGTACACCAAGGGAGGTACCATCACAGAGAAGACCCTTTCCTTTATAGCCATACCCAACCAGCTTAAGTCTGAGATCCGGCTGCCACAAAGCTAAGACACACAGAAAATAATTCATGTGTTTCTGGAGCTGTTTTTCAGGGAGAGATGTTTCGCTCCTCACCGGCCAAGTGGCAGAATCTGCTGAATGTCGCCTTGCTCCCTCCTAGTCATCAGCCTGCCCTTTAGCTGAACACTGAATGCCCTTTTTCTGCTATAAGACAGATACTGAATTGCCACATTATTCTCTCTGACCCTGCCAGGCGTGGTACAATATCAGGATGTCATAGTGGATCTGAGAGGGCTTTGTGTGGGATGAGACAAGACTCTAAAGATAGCGGAGCAGCTGAATCACTTAGGATATGACCACAAATAGTGCCACACTAGGCTTGCTGGGTAAAGTTGGTGCCAGAAGCCCCTGGTAAATCTCTGGGCTAATTATGGAGGGTGGGAGGGCGACCTTGGAAGCAAGTTGTACTTAATACAGAAATCAGGAAGCTGAGGAAGAAACCCATGTCATCAATCCTGATAAATAAAATTTAAAATTCATTGTTTTAATAAAAAGCACACTATCATATGACAAGGTGGTTTTTTCTGAGGAGCAGGTGCTTTGCCATTTTTTAAAAATATTAAATCTTCAGAGAGTTACAGGATAGATGGCAGTCTGGAAATACGCTGAAACGTCCTGGCAGAAATTCAGACATAATGATTTTTTTTCTCTCT
The DNA here is from genome assembly GCA_004027875.1 of Aplodontia rufa. Classification (NCBI taxonomy): domain Eukaryota; kingdom Metazoa; phylum Chordata; class Mammalia; order Rodentia; family Aplodontiidae; genus Aplodontia; species Aplodontia rufa. The sequence continues at coordinate 6,644 of PVKS010016122.1, forward strand.
CTCTGTAAACCTTCCATCACTGGGAAGGAAACCCCTGCCAAAACTGAGGAACCCAAGCTGGAGGCTGCAAGGCTCCCACTCCGACCACGGCCACCTGCCAAGACTTCCAAGGCCAAATCGGAAACAACCACGTTGAGTTCATTAAAACGACCAAATGATCAAAGGCGCACAAGCCTTCACAAAGGCAAAAAAATTAATCTGTTTAATGCTTGGCTCAATTCTCAACTGTTGCAGTAAATCTGAAATGAAATTCATCAAACTCCCCGCCTGTCTTCCTGTGGAAAAATCCTTTGAGTTCCTGTGAGTGCCCAGGAGGTGGCAGAAGCGCTCTTTGTTTCAATTCATGGCTGCTCAATCCCCTAAATCAATATGAATAGGTATTCTCTGGGTAGAACTACCAAAACGTGAACATAAAAATAATACACTTTTCAGGAGACAAGAAATTATATCCAAGTATGGCTGTGTGACCTCATTTGTAACTCTCTTTTTTGAGTGAGGAAATGTCACCAGGAAATAAGAATCAAAAGATGCAGGCTGACCCAGTAAGAAAAGGTCTGTGGGAAAAACAACAGACCCTGTTCATGTGTGTCTCACAGCCTCTGTGACCTCCCTCTCCTCCCAACACCTAGCCCTCATCGCCCCTCCCTTCTTATTCCTTAAGGACATGCATGCACATTCCTGAGTCATGGGAAACCTGGGGCCTCACCACTAAGGTGAAGAAGCTAGGAGGTGCACCAGGAAACCCCCTCCAGCAACACCTCACTCTCCCAGCCTGCGCTGCTCAGCCCAGGCCAATCTCCAGCACCAGAGCTTCTGAGGATTACACTCCCCTGCCCAGAACATTGTGAACATTGATTCCTGTTGGACAAGCTGGAGCGAGTATAGGATTTCAGATTCCTCCTTTTCCTGGGAGGACAATGTGTAAAATATTAATACATTCCATCATAAGGGAGGAAAAATGATTCATTAAAAATACATAGAAATTCATGAAAAATTTTTCATTGTTTATTTCATGAAGTGAAAACATTTATTCCAACCAGATCGAGGAAAGGGAAAAAAATATTTTCTGTAGCTCCAATTTCACACACTCGGGTATGAAATGAATCAATAGTAGCTGGAATGAACAAAATCAAAGATTTCCTTTTCAGCAGTAATAAATCCAGTCAGACCCTATTTAGCATGGCACTTGACACAGCTTGTAAAATCTGAAGTTGCTAAATTATGCATTTCAATAGTAATCCTTTACAAAATTAATAGGAAGTGCTAAATTAGGACAAATGGTCTCCAATGGGATCCAGATGCTCAATCCTACACTAGGTAGAAAGTGTGAAAAATTAGGAATGGTTCTGATTCTTTCCCTGAGTCTCTCGGAGGAGCCAGAGTTCTTCCAGCATGGAATGTAAACACTTGGGGAGAGAGCTTAAGCGAAGCATGTGTTGTGTGGCAGCCTGAGTCCCAGCTGTGTTTACACTGGGATTCCAAAATATCTCGGCCTGGACAGAGAGCTAGCAGTTTGAGGAGGGACAGAGGAACCACCTGGGATGGGCTGACCCCACAACGTGGACAGGGAGAAGCCAGTTCAAGACCTACGGGTTAGTGTTCTCAGGGAGGGGTAGTCACTAACAGAGCACTGTGCTGTCACTCAGATTGTCTGGGAGCTCTCCTCCTGAACTCACATCACCTCCTGACCTCTGCGGGGGTGGTCACCTTGATGGAGGTCTTGAGGATCAGCAGTTTCAGGAGGGACACATGCTTTCAGGGGGCATCTGTGGCCCTGCTGCTTCGTTTGCCATTGTTGACAAGGAAATATAAGCAGCAAGTGAAGCCAGCAGTATAGTGACCTGCATCCTAAACCAAGAAGCTGGGAATGCATCACCTAATGTGGCAGAAGGGACTTTGTGGATGTGATTAAATAAAGGACCTTGAGATGGGAAGATGATTCTGGATTATCTGGGTGAGCCCAAGGTAATCAATCACAAGTGTACTTATAAGAGGGAGGCAGGAGGATGAGAATCAGAGAAGCAGATGAACAACAGAAGCAAAGTCCAGACAGTGAGAAACATTTGGGGACACTATGCCAGCTTTAAAGAGAAAAGAGGCCTCACCAAGAAATGCAGCCCACCTTTAGAAGCTGGAAAAGGCAAGGACGCAGGGTGTTCCCTGAAGCTCCCACTGGAGCATGGCTCTGCCGCCATCTTGGACTTCTGACTTACAGATCTATGAGACAATCAACGTGTGCAGTTTCTACCATTAAGTGTATGGTAATTTGTTACAGCAACAGTTGGAAGTACGTGGGTGATGCACTCCTGTGAGATCCTTCGGAATTATTTGTGAGGATGAGGAGACTCAATTTCCCACAGAGCATGGGCAAGCAGGGCCAGAATTTGGTGGTCCAGTCTCACTCCTGTTGTGGGGATAGCAGGTGCAGTTAGAGTGGCGAGACCAGATCCACAGGTTGGTTTTACATTCCTCGGCAGAATGCTACCTTAGCTCCCATCCCTGAATCTTAATTCAACTCATTCGTGTCTATTTTCTACAACACTCTAAAATTCAAGACCAAAACATGTTTTTCTCTACTCTCTTCTCTTCAAGAAGGAAGCAAGCTATGCCAATGTACCTCAAAGGATACTACGTATGTTCACAAACGAATTCCTAAGTCTTTCGAAACCAAGGCCAAGGCCCATCTTATCTTTTAGATACTAATAACATCTCAGAGTCGCTTGGTCTGGATTTCAATTCAATCCTTAAAATTATTCTGCTGACAAGTCATTCTGGAAATGTCTTTAGGGGTTTGCCCTGTGACTGTGAAAGAAATCCAGCCCACCCACCTGAGACTCGAAACTCTTTTAACTAGGTCATCATTAAAGGTGGAGGACTGTTTTTCAGGGCCCAGAAAAGTATTTGAATTGGCTGTACTCATCCAGGACTGGCTGCCAAATGAATCAGTTGTTTCCTCTAAAAAATCAGATGTATCCCAGATCTGAAAAATATATAGTCTCCTTATTAGTAGTCGTCATGGTACATGTTATTTATATCCAAGCCTATTATCTCTGTTGACAACAGAGATCAGGAAACACTCAAACGGTTGCAATGAACGAATGATTTCCGAACTTCATTTTAACTTTGATATCATTTGTCTTAATCCTTATACAAGATTTATCAAGTGAAGGAAAAGAAATAGCAGGTTTGTTCCAGGACCTTTTCATTGTTTTCTCTAACCACCTTTTGGCAGGGCAGCTAATGAGCAGTCAGATGATATGAAAGGAAATAGTGGAAAGGCGAAAGCAAACACACACCTGACTGTGGTACTCAAGGCTGGGCACAGCCTACGCTGCACTCTGTTCCAGCTAGACTTGTCCTCTGAACAAGTTAGACAGCTCAGACAAGGCACAACCTCTCTGGACTTCCACGTCTTCAACTCTGCTCCAGAATACTCCCACGTTTATTTTACAATTAAACATTTCATTTACCTGCCACTAACAATCATTTAACATTTCTTCCTCATACTTTTGAGTTGATATTTCCTGGAGGAAATGCTCCCCATTTATACTGTGGGTCAAGTTTTCCACCAGAGAGGTGAGTGCCGTAGTCTGCACAGTTGGGCTGCGTCCTTCCTCACATCCCTGTTCCCTCCACCCCTCGTGCACTGCTGTGGTGCGGATCCTGTCTCCACTGCTTTGGTTCATTCCGTTTTTTTTAATCTTCTATTTCCTCCACCAATATTCTCACATTATAAGCCTGATTAATCTCCTACCTCCTCTACAGAGCCTTTCTTGACCAGAGCCACCCACAGACATCCCCTCTTCATTAAATCCATGGCACTCATCCTTTGTAGCATGTAGCTGGAATTTAATTACTTCTTCCTTTCCATGCTTTCACTGTTACTGAATTCTGATGTTCTTTCAATTTTTAAAGTGTGCTTCTGGTCTCCCTCCCACATCACGCACTGCTCAGCAATCAGGTGCCCTGTAAGCTATTTATCCCAATTTCCCACAGCACCTAGATAGGTGCCTTTTATATAAAAGAGCACATTTATTATTCATTCATTCAGCACTTATTCAGCAACCCATGTGGAAATTCATGATTGTTGAGTGAATGGAAAGCAAAGTGAATCATGTGCCTAAAAACTGAAAAATCAGCTCGTTAAAAAATTTATGCCTGCCATTTCATATTTACTCTTTGTTAACATTATAGGGCAATTTTCCCTTTAATGAATTTAGACTACAAACATTCTGAACAAGTTTCAATTATGAGAATAGCAGTATGTGTTTTTGTAACTACAGTTGACACAAAGTGCTATAGAGTTATTAAGTGCTTAGAAGATCAGAATTTGTACACTTACAAATAGCAGATTACCAAGACTGACAGAGCAAAAATAACACCCCTATAAGTGTTCACTAGGTAAACTTCACATTAAATGACAACATAATTCCTTTAATTTAATCAAACTATGCCTATGGAGCATAGGTGTTTGCTTGTTCCCATCTTTCAAGGGCAATAAAATAGGTGTCCTTACTCTCCTTTGTAGCCAAGAATTAGTGGCTACCATAAATCTCAAATTTCAAAATATGTAACTAAATATTTTCAAGTAATTAATTAATGAAAAGCTGCTTAAGCTCTCAGTTAAAATCAAATTTATTAAACCAGATGCTACTTCAATACATATCAGAATGAATCACATTCATTAAACAAATTATGTGCCTAAGAGTAGAAGTCCAAAAATAGCCCAAAGAGTTGTCCCATATTTTTTCACATATAGTCCCTGAAACAGGATCCCTTCCAAAAGTGAATATGTTCACTTCATCGTATATACTGCTATCTTTTGCTTGTTCACTCCCAGGGAACCTGGAAAATTATTTTAGAATGAACCTTGGTCAAGCGCCATCTGGTGGTCATATTAATATTTTTTCTGCCATAGTTTTCCCAAAAAAATTGCCCAAAAAAATCACTGCAAACAATAATACTTTATCAACCATTAATCCTGTGGCATAATGAGCTACTGAAGAAAAAATCCAACTCTTATATTGAGTCCAAATTTCATTGTTAACTCTTTCTGATTACCTTTCCTTTTTTTTATCCTAGGAAAATTAACTTAAACTCTTTGGGACTGTTTTCTCACCCGTATCATAAAATTGATTTAAGGAATAAGTGAAATAAAGGCATAAGTGAAATAAAATAATTCCTTTTGTATAATAGGTATCAATAAATAGTACTAACAACTGCTTTTATTATCATTATCATCAATATGTGCTTGCAATGAATGCGTATATATGCCAAAAGCATATCTACATGACCTCAGTTAATCCTTGCAAGAATCCTATCAAGTTGGTGCTGTTATATACCTGTTTAAAATTTAAAATGTCCATGCCTAGGAACTTTAGTGACTGAGGATCACACAGGAAATAACAGAATCAGGATTCAAACTCACCTAACTGTAAGATACCAAAGCTGTGATCTTCTGCTGTGATTACGATGATAATGATGATGGATTGCCCTAATAAGAATGTATTTTCCTTGGCACAAAGGTCCTTTGAGAGTCCACGAGAACCATTACTCTCTCAGCTTTCCCCCTAATATACATGAGGCCTAGTGAAAAGCTACCCATTCTGTTTGATTTATAGGCTACCAGTTTTCTATCCTTAGACAAGCACTATTTCCTCCTGTTATCTCCTCCTCTTGAGACACCTGGGATAGCTCATGCGCTTTTCTACTGGAATTATTTAGGAATAGAATTCATTTAGACAGTTTGCTTTCAAGCCAACCTGCTTCCAGGAACAACTCAAAGGGGCCCCGTATTTGGCATTCTCTTTGCTTCGTTAATTAAAATAGAATTTAAATTTTAAAGATATTATATCTAATATTTTATTACAAAATGACAAATGTTCATTTTTATATCTTTAAAAAACTATAAATAATCAAAAAATGATAAATGGGAATCATAATCCTAGCACAAAGGGAACACTATTAATATTCAAAATATATATGTCCTTTTCCCCATGGAAGTCCATTTTTTTTTTCAAAGATAGAGAGGGACAATGAGAGAGAGAGTCCCCACCATGAGCTTTCTGATGCAAGCTTTCTGTAATGAATCAGGAGTTGTATGTCAAGGGAATAAGTGTTGAGAGATGGGGGAGTTCAGCAAAGGCCACGACCACAGTGCCAAGAGGGCAGCTCACTTTTGGGTGCTTGCATCCAGGTTCAAGACCTGCTGGCTAAGCTAAAGAAAGGCAAGAACAAAAATGAAGGCTGCAACAGTGGCTCAGTGGTTGCAGCACTTATCTGGCATGCGCAAAGACCTGGAGTTCAAACTCCAGCAGCGTATACACAACTAAGTGTGGGAAAAACAAAGGCCAGATGAAAAACTAAATAAAGTTGATTCCTTCTCTCTCACTCACACACTCCCTCTCTCTCTCTCAAAAAAAAAAAAAAAGAAAGAAAGAAAAAGAAAATGGTAGATAGGGCCTTCCAACTAAAACCAGAGGAGCTCTGGCTAACTCAGGACATTGATAGAATGGTGTTGTAAATGCTCCTGGACATCACTCTAGCAATCATGAGTACCCGGTTTAGTCCTCACCTGGGCAGTCCTGACTGAGTGATGTGACAACCACACAGTAGGTTAAGCACAATCAGACAAAGACCGGAAGCAAGTTATGCCATTACCTTCTGCCATGTCTCTTTGTTCTGGGGTTTTTGTTGGTGTTATTGGGGTTTGTTTGTTTGGTTTTGGTATTAGGGTTGAACCCAGGGGCACTCTACGTCTGAGCTACATCCCCTTCACTTTTTATTTTCTATTTTGAGGCAGGGTCTTGCTAAAATGCCCAGGCTGACCTCGAACTTGCAATCCTGTTGCCTCAGTCTCCTAAGTCTCTGGGATTATAGGTGTGCGCCATTGCATCTAGCTGTGCTCTGCTTTTCTAACATTTAATTCAATTGTGTCCTCTAATATTCTCTGAATGCAACAAATGATAATTTTCCAGAAGAATAAAAAGCTATGAATATTTTATAAATCTCAGATGCAAGTGGGGTCATGCACCACAGCCACCCATGCTGACCATTAGAATAACCATTGAGAATGCCAAGATGTGAAGTCATTAGGCAAATAAATCTCTAATTAACATCAGTTATAGGCAATAAATTGATATGTCAGGAATAAATCTCCATAGAGCTGTCCTCAAATGGCCCTGATTTTAGTGAGCAGTCCCATCTCTAACCACACATCTGAGACTAAACAGTATTAGAAATCATAGAAAGGATCAGCTCATTGCTTCAGTAATTTCCCCATGAGGAATTTATCTTGAGAAAATGACTCAAATGAAAGAAAAAAGTAATATGTATGAAAATATTCTTTGAAAACAATTTGTGCAATTATGTCTAACAATAGAATGAGTAAATAAATGATAACACAACTACTCAAATAACCACTCTGAAGATTACACAGTATGATAATGTTTCTGATCTAAAGCTACAGTTAAAGGGAAGGTAAACTATAGGCACGCTAAAAGTGCAGCATACAAAAGGACATCCAGAAGAACACACATGGGAATGTGCAACAATAATGAGCGACATTATGGCATGTTTTTACATTTGAAGAGTATTTCTGTATTAATGGGGTTTTTTTTCCATAAAATTAAGGGGAAACTCAAGGTGTAGTGACACACACCTGTAATCCCAGAGACTCAGGAGTCTGAGGCAGGAGAATCTCAAATCCAAGGCCAGCCTCAGTAACTAAGCAAGGTCTAAGCCACTCAGTGAAACCCTGCCTCAAAATACAAAATAAAACAAACTGGGGATGTATTCCAGTAGTAAACCAACCCTGGGTTAAATCCCCAGTACCAAATAAACAAATAAATAAAGGTGAGAAAAGAGATAACAAATGAATGAGCATACAATCTTAAGCCCAAATCAACGAGTAAGGATTTTAAATCAGAATTGTTACGGTTTGGATGTGAGATGTTCCCCAAGAGCTTGTGTGTGAGACAATGCAAGAAGGCTTAAAGATGAAATGGTTGGGTTATGAGAGCCTTAATCCAGCACTGAATTAATCCCCTGATAGGGATTAACTGGGTGGTAACTGAAGGCAGGTAGGATGTGGCTGGAGGAGGTGGGTCACTGGGGACCTGTCTTTGAGGTATTTATTTTGTATCTGGAGAATGGAGGCTGTCTCTCTGCTTCCTGATCATCCTTCGCCACTTTCTTGTGCCACACTCTTATTCCATGATGTTCTGTCTCACCTCAAGCTCTGCTATCTACAGACTGTGACCTCTGAAATCATAGGCCCCCAAATAAACTTCCTCCTTACAGTTGTTCTTGTCGGGTCCTTTGATCACAACAGTGAAAAAGCTGACTTAAACAATATAGTGATTTCTACCAAAAACTCTCCTGATTTTTCTTTGATGCTATGTAAATAACATCTACGTAATTATACACCTATCTTTTCCTTTTGCAAATTAAAAAAACAATTAAGAAGTCAGAGAGAGAAAAAAAAAGAAGTCAGAGAGAAATGCAAGATAGCACCGTGGTTAAGAGCTTAGAAGCTGGGTTGTGACAACCTGACTTTGGATTCTGGTTAGTGGCCCTGGGTCGGTTTTAATTTGTTTTAGTCTTCAGTTTCCTAAGTGTAAAATAGAAATAATGTATAATACCCATCTCATGTGGTTATTATGAGGAATAAGTAAAATAATACATATAAAATACTTTACCCAGTGTCTAGAAAAAAGTGTTAGTAAACATTAACTGCTATGCTGATGATGATGATTGATGATAACAAAGTGATCAAAATGTGTAGGAGGGAGACCAAGGAGAAAAGTAAGTAATTCCTACAGGGTGCAATTGTCCAAAGAAACACAGATGAGAAATATTTTTCCAACTCTATATATGAGTAGCTGAGTTCTAACAGTATATAAAACTTATAACACTAGAGCAGATGATGGTCATCCTATATGGATTGATGTCCCACTACTGCAGAGCCTCTTGCAGATTTTGGTAATGTCTTTCAAATTAAATACATGCATAATCTTTAACAGAGAAGATCCTTTCTTAGCTACACGCCCTAGTGAGAAATTCTTACATATTATATCAAAAAGACTCATAGCAGCATTGTTAGTGATCTAAACAAAAATTTGTGGTGTAAGTTATGGAATAATACACACTGGTGAAAATCAGACCTACTTCTATCAACATAAGCAAATATCACAAAAACAAACTTGAAGGCAAAAACCAAGTTTCAGATAGATAATGAGCACTATAATATCATTTATGTTTTTTCAACATGTAATAACAATATGTAATGTTATAGTATTTTATGATATTAATCAAAAAGAATAGAATATTAAGGAATTAACCAAAGAATTAAAAGACTAGTACAATGAAAACTATAAAATAATGATGAAAGAAATTAAATAAATTAATTAAACACTGAGGCTGGGGGTGGTGTTCAGTGGTACAGCACTTGCTTAGCATGCATGAGGTCCTGGGCTTAATCTCCATACTGAAAAAGAAAAAAGAAAAGAAGGAGAAGGAGAAGAAAAGTAAGCCAAATATTATTCAAAGTAATATGTAGACTCAATATAATCCCTACCAAAATCCCAATGGTTTTGTTTTTTTGTTTTTTTTTTTTTTTTTTTTTTGCAAAAATAGAAAAATTTATCCCAAAATTTACAGGAAATCTCAAGAGACTCAGAATAACCAAATCAATCTTGAAAATAAAGAATAAAGCTAGAGCACACCCTCTTTCTAACATCAAACTTATTACCAAACTTTGGTAATCAAAACTGTACTGTCAGACAGAGAGAAATAAATCAATGAAACAAAACAGAAATAAATACATATTTGGTCAAACGATTTTTTTACAAGGGTTCTAAAGACCATTCAAAGGAGAAAGGACAGGCTTTTAAACAAATGGGGCTATTAAAAATGGATATCCTCATGCAAAATAATGAATTGAACTCTTATCCAATGCCATATGCAAGAATTATCTCAAAATGATCAAACACCTAATTGTAAAACCTTAAACTTTAGAATTCTTAGAAGAAAACTGAACAAAATCTTCATGATATAGGATTTGGTAATGATTTCTTGGATACAAGACATTGGCAACAAAAGAAAAATACATGAGCTAGATTTCATGAAAATTTTAAAATTTTATGCATCAAAAACATTATCAAAATCAGGTGCAGGGCACACACCTATAATCTCAGCTATTCAGAAGTCTGAGACAAGAGGTCACAAATTCTAGGCCAATCTGGGCAATTGAGCAAGACACTGTCTCAAAACACAAAATCTAAAGGAACGTAACTCAGTCGTTGAGCACCCAAGAGTTCAACCCCCAGTCTCACACACACCCACACACACACACACACACACACACACACCATTAGCAAGATTAAAAAAAAAAAAAGCAAAACACGCAATGGGAGAAAATATTTGTGAATCATGGATTTGATAAAAGATTGATTCCCAGAATATGTAGAGTCTTCCTAAAATTCAACTACTTAAAAACAAACAACCCAGTACAAAAACAGGTATGGGTCTTCATAGACATTTCTCCAAGGAAATAAATGGCCAATAAGTTTATGAAAAGATACACCACATCACTAATTATTAGCAAAACAAACCACAATTACAATGAGAGGCAGCTCTGGTCCGCTAAAAAAATAATAATAAAGTAATGAGTACTGTGGAATCAAAAGCCTTGTGCACTGATGAGAATGCAAAATGATACAAGTTTTGTGGAAAACAGTGACAGTGTCTCAAAATATTAAAAACTGTATTACCACATGATCCAGAAAGTTCACTCAATGGTGTATGGGGCATTTTGAATGTTGAATCCTTTATAAGTCCATATGCAAATGGTTTGGTGTCCAGGGTTGTGCTACGTGATGGAATCTTCAGGGCTTGTGGCCTAATGGGAGACCCTTAGGTTATTGGGAGCACATCTGCAAAGGGGATTGTGGAACCTCAGTCTCTTCCTCTTCCTCCCTCTGCTTCCTGACTTATGAAGCAGTCTTGTCACCAAGTTCTCCCACCATAATGCTGTCCCCTTACCAAAGACCTTAAAAAATGAGACCACTTGATCTTGCACTGGAACCTCCAGAACCATGAGCCAAAATAAACCTTTCCTCTTTGTAAGTTAATTGCTTTAAGTATTCCATGTTAGTAATGGAACACTGACTGATACAGCATATGCCCCAAAAGACTTGAAAGTGGGTACTCAGTGTTTTGCATACCCAAATTTATATCAGCATTATTCAGAATGCCCAAAACATGGAAGCAATCCAAGTGTTCATTGATGCACGAGTGATTGAGCAAAACATGATAAATACGTACAATGAAATATTATTCAGCTTTTAAAAAAGAAAATTCTGACAGATGCTATAACACAGATGAAACTGGAGGACATTATGCTAAGTTAAATAATTCAGTCACAAAAAGACAAGGACAGAATTATTCCACTTAAACTGATAAAAGCAGATACTACGCTTGATCCTAGCCAAAGGCTGGAAGTGATGAATGAATCCACTTATGAAGGTACTTAGAACAGTTAGAATCATAGTGATAGAAAAGTAAAATGGTGGTTGCCAAGTATTTTGAGGATTCTTGTTTAAAGACTCAGTTTCAGTTTTATAAAATGACCCAGCATTAAACTCCTGGAAATTTATCCCAGAAAAATGAAGACATGCATATTCACAAAAAAACAACCTGTATATGTTTATGGTAATTTTAATTCATAATAACCAAAAACTGGAAATGAGAGATGTATGGTTAAACAAACTGGTATAGCCATATCATGGAATATTACCCATCAATAAAAATAAATAAACTGCTAGTATGTAAAACAACCTGGATGAATCTCCAGAGAATCACACTGTGTGAAGCACAAATCTCAAAACATTGCATACACTATATGATTCCATTTATATAACATTCTTGAAATGACAAAATAATAAAGATGAAAATAAATTAGTGGTTAAAGAATGTGTGGGGCAGGAGAGAAATAGCTACAGCCATAAAATAGAACACAAGGAATTCTTTTAGTGGTAGAAATGTTTTGTGTCTTCACTATGATCTGTTAATATCCTGGTTCAGATAATTACACTTTAATTCCTCAAGATATTACTATATGAAAAAACTGGGTAAAGAACACAGAAATTTCTATATTATTTCTTATAACTATATGTGAATATACAATTATCCTTAAGTTAAAACCTTAATTAAAATAATATTATATTATTTATGGATGTATACAGGCCATATTATTTTTGAATCCACACATATTTAATAAAAAACAATAATATGGCAGTACAAAAGCTTTTTAGCTTCATGGCATCCCATTCACTGATTTTTGACTTTACTTCCTTCACTTTAGGAGACATGTTGAGAAAGTCTTTGCCTACTCCCAAATGCTGAAGGGTTGGACCTACCTTGTCTTCTATCAATTGCAAGGTAGCTGGTTTAATTCCTAGCTCCTTGATCCATTTTGATTTGATTCTGATACAAGGAGAAAGATATGGGTCTAATTTCAACTTTCTGCAAGTGGCTGACCAGTTTGTCCAGCACCATTTGTTGAAGAGGCTGTCACTCCTCCATGTAATATTTTGCCCCCCTTTGTCAAAAATCAGATGTTTAAAGATTTGAGGGTTTGTTTCAGGGCCTTCTATTCTATTCCATTGGTCTTCTTTCCTGTCTTGATACCAGTACCATGCTGTCTTTGTTACTACGGCTCCATAGTATAGTTTTAAATCTGGTATGGCAAAACCATCTGTTTCATCTTTCTTGCTTAGTAGTGTTTTGGCAATTCTAGGTTTCTTATTGTTCCAAAGGAATTTGAGAATCGTTTTTTCTATGTCTGTAAAGAACGACATAGGTATCTTTATAGGGATAGCATTAAATCTATATAAAGCTTTTGGTAGAATGGCCATTTTTATTATATTAATTCTGCCTAAGCAAGAGCATGGGACATCTTTCCATCTTCTTAGGTCGTCTTGGATTTCATTCTTCAATGACCAATAGTTTTCATTGAAGAGATCTTTGATTTTCCCAAGGAAACAATCAAAAGAGTCAAGAGGTTTCCTACGGAAATGGAGAGAATCATGGGCTATGATTCCTCTGACAGGGGTCTCATATCCAGAATCTACAAAATCCTCAAAAATCTCAACTACAAAAACACTAACAACTCAATTAATAAATGGGCCAAAGAGCTAAATAGAAACTTCTCACCAGAGGACATTGATCAAGCCAATGAATACATGAGAAAGTGCTCTAAATCTCTAGTAATCAGAGAAATGCAAATGAAAACCACATTAAGATATCACCTTACGCCAGTCAGAATGGCAAAGATGAAGAAAATAAACAATAATAGATGCTGGAAGGGATGTGGAGAGATAGGGACACTAACACACTGTTGGTGGAGCTGCAGACTGGTACAGCCCCTCTGGAAAGCAGTGTGGAAAATCCTCAAAAAACTAGGGATGAGCCCACTATACGATCCTGCTATTCCACTCCTGGGTATCTTTCCAGGGGATTTAGAGTCAGCACATTATAGTGACACAGCAATATCTATGTTCATAGCAGCTCAATTTACTATTGCTAGACTATGGAACCAACCCAGATGCCCCTCACTGGATAAATGGATCCAAAAACTGTGGTACATATATACCATGGAATTTTACACAGCAATTAGAAACAATGATATTGCAGCCTTTGAAGGTAAATGGATGGCTACGGAAGAAATCATGCTAAGTAAAATCAGCTTAACCCAGAGAACCAAGGGTCGAATGTCTCCACTCATCTGTGGAGGTTGGAACTAGACCCTGGCCATTCAGAAAGGTGGTTTATTATCATGTGTTAAATCCAGATAAGGTGTAATGTTATAGAGCCTAATACTATTTTAGAGATATTGTGGGTAAGGGAAGAGAGGGATACGGGTGGGAAATTGGGGGGGGGGCACTCCTAGGGGTAGATCTAGTATTCAGAAACTATACTCATTTTATATTATTTTGTTAAAAATTTGTATGGTTGTTCAAAAATAAAAATTAAAAAAACAGTAATATGCATAGGAATGGAGAAAAGTACACTTAGCATGGTGGCTATTTCTGAGAAGAGAACAAAAGGGGGAAAATACACCGGTTTAAGTAAAATCTTTCTCATCATAATATTAATCTGAAGTGACTGTGGTAAAATAGTGACATTTGAAAAAGCCAAACAGTACTATCCTTTTCAGTACTCTGTACCCCAGGAGTGTACCAAACCAAGGATGGGAACATGGGAGTGTTCTGCCATGGGTACAGGTAACAAGGGGGTATATTATTTGAAAAACTTAAAAACAATGACAAAACAAACTTGCAGTTGGTATGTTGGTAAATATTCCCTTGAACCGGTGATTCTAATCTCAGCAATAGAAGACTCCTCCCAGGAAACAATTCTCACCCTGCCTAGGTCCCTGATTGTAAGTCTCTCACCATCCTTGAAATATTTCCTGATCTTTACAGATTCAGCAAATTAATATCAATATTCTTCATCAATAGTAGTATACAGCAATATCCATAAGAATCATCTTGAAACATGTTAAGATCTCAAATTACCAAAGAAAATATCTATCATTTTTTTCTAGTCTACTAAATAAATCCAAAGGAAATAAATATTTTAGAAAATTTTTTAACAATTCTGGTTGAAATCAAAGTCATCTTCAGTTCGCTGCTCAGTTTAACTGGAAATAGTGCACTGTACCAGAAAGCTTGAATCTTTCTAGTACATCCTGATGTTGCAATAATATGATAGTGTAGGTTCATACATTATGCCAAGATTAAGATGCAAGGCAACTAGATGCCAAAAGTAACAGATCTCTGGAGGAAAATAAGGAAGCAAATTGCAAATAAAATACAATAAGCATGGTTTTGTGAATGTAATCCTACTATAATCTGAATGTGTTCCCCAAAACCGTGCTTTGAAATCTCAACCCTCAATTCAGCAGGGAGGTAGTGTCTTTTGAGAGCTGGTTAGGTCATGAGGACTCTGCCTCTGTGAGTGGATTAACACTGTTATTAAAGGGTTTGACCAAGAGCTTTCATCCTCTTTGGCCCTTCAATTTTCCACCATGTAAAACATCAAAGCATCATCTTGGAAGCATACAGCAGCCCTCACCAGACTTTGAATTCACCAGTTTCTTGATTTCAGAATTCCCAGAATAGTAAGAAAATAATTTTCTGTTCATTACCAATCACCTAGTCTCCGATATTTTGTTACAGAAACACAAAATGGACTAAGACAAACTCTATATTCAGTTAATTCTATGCTCAGTTAAGTTGGAAACTCTGGAACAACAAGAATATTGTTCTTCATAAAGATAACCATCGAGCTCTCTGCTTGGCAAGGAGGAGTGGGTGGAGAACGAAGCAGAGACTCTCAAATAAAGTGTCCATCGTAATCACCCAGAGAGTCTGTTAAACCAGATTCCTAGATTCCCACCAGCACAGATTCTGACTCAATAGACCCAAAACTTGCTTTTCAGATACGCTCTCAGGGACGTTGACAATGACCCTCTATGGACCACATTCTGAGAACTGTTTTCAGGGATTTGTTCCAACCTTTTTCCTTTTGTCTTTATGTTGCCTTCAGAATCTAATCCTGAAATAATATCAGGCTCCAAAGTTTCACTTTAAAGTATTTGCCCAGAAGATGCCAGGCCAAAATAGGACCATTACCATATATTGAGTATAAAGTTAAATCACATAATATATAACAACATAAAGCCATATATTTTATTACCTTAAATCTTTTAAAGTTCCTGTCCTTCAGAAGTGTCAGCTGTTTCCTGTGTCTCTCCTCAACTGAATGTATGAGAACTATAAAAAAATGTATTTGGTAAAGAAGGAATTTTACAGAAAAACTGATTGCCAATTCTACTGTTGGTGACTCTTTTTCCACAAAACTAACCCTTGTGCTCTTTATTAGTGTACTTAAGTAGGTTAAGAGAAAATCTTAATGATGGCATTACACTGATAGGACACAAAAAATAAGCTTTATTTGAGAAATTATACACAAAAAGGCACTTTGCTACATTATATCAAAATAATTGGATCATGCCATCAAAAAGGCAAAGGAAAATTACTTCAGGAAAGCAGGAATCCCAAGACCTTGAAACACAAAGGCAGTGTTTTGTTCACTATCTAATGAAAGACAGTTATTACTATAAAATTTTATTGCCAAATCAGTGACTTTTCTCCAATGACAAGCACTATAGTTACAACATTAGAATAACACATTCTATAAGTGCATGGGATACAATTAAACTAAAAAGCTTTTGCACAGCTAAGGATTTAGTTAAGAGTCTCAAGAGAGAACCTACAGAATGGGAGAAAAAATTTGCCTGCTACACCTCAGACAGAGGGCTAATATCCAGAATATACAAAGAACTCAAAAAATTAAATAACAAAACCACTAATAACCCAATTAATAAACGGGCTATGGAACTAAAAAGAAGCTTCTCAACAGAGGAAGTCCAAAAAGCCCATAAACATATGAGAAAATGCTCTACATCACTAGCAATAAGAGAAATGCAAATCAAAACTTTGCTGAGATTTCACCTCACTCCGGTCAGAGTGGCAAAAATGAAGAATACAAACAATGACAGGTGCTGGAGGGGCTGTGGGAAAAGAGAAACACCATTACATTGCTGGTGAGACTACAAATTGGTACAGCCACTCTGGAAAGCAGTATGGAGACTCCTCAAAAAATTAGGGCTGGAACCACCTTTTGACCCAGCTATCCCACTCCTGGGTATCTTCCCAGAAGAGCTAGAATCGGCTTACTATAGAGATACAGCTTCATCAGTGAGCTCAATTTACTGTAGCTAAATTATGGAACCAACCGAGATGCCCCTCACTTGATGAATGGATCCAAAAACTGTGGCACATATATACAATGGAGTATTACTCAGCTGTTAGAGAAACGACATTATGGCATTTGCAGCCAAGTGGATGGAGATGGAAAAAATTTTGCTATGTGAAGTATCCCAAACTCAGAGACTCAAAGGCCAAATGTTTTCTCTCATTTGTGGATGTTAGAATATAAGCAGAATTAGTAACGTTACATGGCTAACCTATCAATTACCTCAGCATGTATGAATTCTTACATGATCATGGGGAGCTGTGCTTAGGTTCCTGGGGGACATAGCGAGGGGATTAGGGGGGGGGAAGGGAATAGGAAGAACATCAAGGTGACCAGAGGGAGGTAGTATGGGGGAATTTAACCTGAGGGGAATTCTGACTTCCACAAGAAGTCCAATTAACTTGGGTCTTAAGTAAAGTGAAACATGGAACCATGGGGAACCCAAAGGGGGAAACCATGGTCTGACACCATATTGGCTTGTTCTGTCATTACACTTTTGTTCTTGATTGTATGATGATGAACCCTTCCTGTTGTAAGACCATGTTTATTGAATGAAAATTTTAAAAAAAGAATAACACATTCTATATTCCATTAATAATGATGTTGAAGCTCAGATATCACGAAGAAAATATTTTTCGGCAACAAAATATTATTCAGCAACTACTGTGAAACCATAGTTTTTTTAATGTAAGGTTTCAGGAAATAAATTTATATAAAATGTAAAGAGAACAAATGAAGGAAATAATACATTGTTTTAAAGGAAAGTTTCCAAAAGTGGAGAATTTAACTTTTGAAATAATTTAAATGTAAGATACCCTAACTAAATGCAAGAATAGCATTTCCCAAAATGTTTTCTGAAATTTTCTTTTAAAGATTTTGAATCTTGAAATCCTAAGGATTTCCTCTATTTCATACAACTAAAATTCATAAGCTAGATATTGAATACCTCATTCTATTATATTGAAGATAAATTCTATACGTGTGTGTGTGTGTGTGTGTGTGTGTAGCATATGTAGGAGAGAGGGGAGAGGGAAGGATGATAGGGAGGGATCTGGGGGAAATGAACAATGTAACTTACTGTTTACTCCCCTGAGAAGCCAAATAATACTTATGCAATTATTTATTTCTTGAAAATGCACAATCTTATATGTGTGTGTATACATAAATATATAAAGAATTTATATCTATCATGGTGGAAATATAGAAGAGTCAAAAACTGGGGTGTGGGAGATGTGAGAGTGATTCTGGATTAGGATCAGGGGCATATCATATTATTAGTATATATGCATTATGATTGTACAAAACCTCAACTCCTCAAAAATATTTTTTTAAACACTGAGGTAATCATACCAGCTCCTTAGGCCCCTCACTCTGAGGCCTTCTTCTCCCGCTGAGGGGGAAGCTCACCCTGCTCCCTGTACCCTACCCGCTCTGCCTTGTTTTCTATTTTTAAAAAATAAAATCTGTCTGCTATGCTACCAAAAAAATATGTTCTGCTTATTCCTCAATGCCACTTCTCTAACATGGCCCTACTTTATTCCAAATTACATAAAACCTTATTTTGAAAATCATGTCCTCAGACTTCACTACTTCCTGCTCCTCCTACTGTTACCATCTATAGACTCCTGCATCATTCCTAGCATGCCCTGAAGTATTAGCATCTGGCTGCTATCATTTTCTCCTGCGCTATTCCTGACATAATATCTGGCAATTTCGCATCCATAGTGATAGCTCTTCCAACCCCTAGCTTTCCAGGTTCTGAGTCTCCACTTCCCATTGCCGTTTTTATTATCTTCCCCATCTCAGTGACAAATCTGTTCTTTCAGTCAATCTCATTAAAAATCTTGAGAAATTCGTCTCACATCTCTTGTTCTAATATCTTCTATGTGATCTATTCTGTTCTCAAGTATTTCCAAAATTCACCATTTCTACCCCATCCAGGCCGGTTAACCATCCCTGAAGTTTTATAATGGTATCTAAGATGATTTCCCTGCTTTTTTTCTCACCCTTTGTAGTCAGTCCTCAACACTACATCCAGAAAGTCCTGGCTAAAAGAAAACTCCAATCATGGCTCAAGCCACCAAAGACATCTGGTCCACCTCTTTGGAGCAGCCTTGCAATAATATGAAGGCTCTGAATGTTAGGGACCTTGTATCTGTCTAGCCTCACTTCCTCTAATTATCCCCCCTTACAGCAGTAAATTCTCCTTGACTTTTCTCAGATCTCACTTCCTCCCATCTTCCAAGCTTTGCATTTACTGGTCTCTTTAGCTAAAATGTTCTACTTTCAACATTCATGTGGCTTCCTGCCTCAATTCCATGAACTCTCTGTTAAAAGTTACATAATCAACAAAGCCTTTTCTGACAAAATAGAATCACAACCCCATTCTCACCCTAAGAATAATCTGTTTTGCTTATTATGACTATTTTTCCCATAGCACTTACTGTCACCTAACACTTAATGTACATAGTTTTAAGTTTTTTGTCATCTGTCTTTCTTCTGTGGAATATAATAAGTTCCATAAAGGAAGCAGCATTAACGTTTTTGTTCACTGTGGCATCCTCCATACCCAGATCTTAGTAGGAAATGCTCAGTAGGGAATTGGTATATGAATAAATCAATTTCTTTTGCATTATCATAATGTATTCATTTTAGCTATAACTTGATATTCCTTTAGAGACATATTTTTATTAAAATCTATCCTATGTTCTGAATATAATACATTCTTCATCACTTCTGATGACTTTTATTCCCTTATTACACATTCCAGATCTGAACAATCTTTAAGCATTCTAGTAGGTATCTTTCTCATAATAACTGTTTTTGGGTTTTTTTTGTTTCATTTTTTGTTTTTTGAAGTTAATACTACTCTTGTTGAATCCTAGTCTGGTTTGGATTTTCTCCTTTGATGTCTTAACATTCATGGGTAGAATTTATATTTTTATTTAAAATTCCCTCACTGTCTTTGCAACTTACTTTGTTGTGTGTGTAAGAGAAAGATATGGGAGATGATAACAACATATAAGCATGAAGTTCTACAAATTAAAGAAAAAGGCCTGCAATACAACATAAACATGAAGGCTCAGGAATTGAAATACCTGGGCTTCGGTCCTACCATTCTCCAGTTAGGACTTTTCATCTAGTTCAAACAATACATAACTCTGAGTTTTAGTTTCCTCATCTATAAAATAAAATAAATAATAATTACAATGGAACAAGTAAATCATACAAGTAAATCATTTAACACAATGATTAAGTTTGAGTGTATACATTTTAAATTTAAGAAAACAAAAGGTTGTTGATAAGCAGAACACATTTAAAATATAACCTTCTTTGAAACATATCATTAAACCAAAGACATATTCAGAACCCAGACACACAAGTTCATTTCAGATCCTGAGGACAGCCTTAGCCCACAGGAACTGAGTTGAAACCAGACCCATTACCTAGAGGAAGAAGTAAGGAATGACAAGTAACTAATGTTAGTTATCATTGTTTCTATCGAATAAAGTTTTTGGGGGGCAAATGTACTGGAAGAATTCATTTTCTTTTAAGGTAATATGTTATTATGTAAATTTTTTAATATTTAGCAATTGTTAAATCAGTAATTTTGAAATCTGAAATTACCTATGAGATGTGTACAAAAGAAGCCAAACCAAATACAGATTACAAAATCTGATGGAGATGTAGAAAAGGTCAAATCTATTTAGCTAATTACTTTGTCCTACTTAATTTCAAACAAGACAGCTGACAATATGAAAAGATGTTCTCTGAGTATTTAAAAGGGAGGTGAGTTGCCTGGACAAGCACCATTTTAAAAAGCCCAGTACTGTGGGGGAAAAGCTCATTTTTCTCAAAGCAAACAGCTTCCAAAATATTAAAAAAAAAATGGAACCAAATCATAAAAAAGATCTTCTTGTGATAAATCTAATAAATCCACATTAATTTATTAGTCATATCTAAAATGTCCACATTTAGAAGGAAGACAGATTTGGAAAGAATGGTACAATTAAAGAAGTGCTTAAAACTCACATATATTAAGCAACCCGAGCCTTGTAGCCACCAGAGATCAACAGACAAATGAAATGAAACAGAGGCAGAGGGTGTAAAAGTCTCCTTGTAAGAAGACGCAATCAACTGATGACTCCCAGTCTCTGCTGTCTTACTGGCTTGTTCAACTCAGCAAGTAAAACAAAGTTCTTTCTTTTCTTTTCCTTCTTTCTTTCTTTCCTTTTTTTTTTTTTTTTTTTTTTTGGTAGCATTACAGTGGGAAGATGATCAGAGAAGATTCTCGTTAATCCTAAATGAAACTGAGGATATATTTATATGAACTCCAGTTGACTCAAACAACATATTTGACCATCTAAAGGGACTGCTGACAACTGGAGGTATGAAGAGGCATGACAAGCCTGAGAACTGTTTTTGGAACTTTTCCTTTCTTGAGTTTGCTTCCTGCATTGACAGATAGGCCCTCTCTCCTGCAGAGAACAACTAGGAAAGCTAGATGAAACATTTTTTTAATCTTTTAAAAGGCCTTAGAGATCTCTCTAGATGGAGGATTATGAAATCAAAATCCAGTGAAGCATTTAGGGCTGCTTTTTCAAATTTTCTGATCCTAAACTCAGCATCTGAGAAGCTGAGTAGCTGAATAAAAACTTCAAGGGGTTCCACTCAGAAACTTAGAGTTGATATAAAGATTGTTTTAAGTGAATCATATTGGAGATTAAAAATATACAGAAAAAAGACTTTCGGAGCTCTTCTAATGTCACTAAAAGCAGAAGTTTTTGAGGAAATAAAAACTGCCATTAATTTCCTCTTCAGGCAGTCTATTCGCAGGGAAAAAAACCATCAGTAAATCTACCTCAAATTCCCCCTCAGGGAATTTTGTAGCCAAGAAGGCAACAGAAAGATCAAACATCACAAACTTCCTTATACTGCACTTGTTCTACTAAAAATCCATTTGTCTTTCATAAAGAAATCTTTTGTTCTTCTAATAGGGGTCTTTTCTCCCCTTTCACTATTAAGCTGGATATGTATGCCTTAAATTCTATTTTTTTTTGCTTGCAAATACTATTTATTAAATGCTGGCTATATATAAGTAACCAATAACAACTATACTTACTTTTTTATAGAAAACATTTAGCTATTTTATTGTTGTTATTCTATTTATTTTAATTTTTTCATTTTTTATTGGTGCATTGTACAAGTACATAATTATGGTATTTGTGGTCAAAAACTTAATATATGCACACAATACAACAATATAATTTGGCCAACATCCCTCTCCAGCACTCCCCCACCTCCCTCATCTTAACTCCTTGTCCCTTGCCTCTCTTTCTGTTATGTTGGATATGTGTGCCCTAAATTCCAATCTCCCCTTTGAGTTACTCATCATTGAGCATTTCTGGGTGTATATACATTGCACATGTAAGCAAACTTTCTCCTGATATTCTATCTTTTGTCAGTTTAATCCATAAACCCTCAGTTACTAAAAAATAAAAGTATAGAGGAAAAGCATGTTTCTTCCCCAACAACTTCAACACTTAGTAGGACAGGAAGAGTCGCAGAAAAAGAGACACTGGTAAGTACAGCAGATTTTTTTTTAATTTTAATGTATGATTTTTTATTATAAGTAATGCATGGTTAGAGAAAATTTTAGAAAATACAGATAATGCAAAACATTGGGAGAAAAAGTCATCTGTAATTATATCATCATAATATCAGAACTTGTAACATTATGGTGCCTTTGTCTATAAACAAAATATAAATATTATAAATATAGTTGGCCCTCTGTATCCCTAGGTTCTGAGTTCAAACAACTGGGAATCAAAAATTCTCAGCCAAGGAATTGCATCTGTACAGAGCATGGATAGATAGATGACTTGTTCCTGTCGTTATTCCCTAAATTACACAATAGAACAACTATTCATATAGCATTACTTTGTATTAGGTATAAAAAATGATCTGGGTATGTTATGGAGGATGTGCATAGGTAATCTGCAAATACTACTCCATTTTATATAGGGGTATTGACCTTCCATGATATTGAGTACAGCAGATGTTTATGAGTAACATCAAAAAGCTCTACTCTAAGATAAGAAAGAATCATAAGTAGCGTAGTCCAGATTTGAATCATTCAGTCTTGAGTAGAGCATGGTAAACCGGCTTACATTGCTACTGCTAGTGCTAGTGGCACGCTAAAAAAATCTCTCAAGAGTAAGACATCATTATGGAAAATTTGAAATTATCCTTAATGAGTTTTCATAAACAACGTTTGACACTTGTATTTGAAAAAGCACACAAAATGATGTTATGATTGAAAACAAATAGGAAAAAACAGACTGGGGTGGAGAGGTGGGCAGAAAATGCGAAGTGACTGCTAATACCTATAAGATTCCTTTTTAGGATGATGAAAGTGTCCTAAAATTAGTTTAGAGTAATTCTGTAAGTATACTAAGATCTGTTGAAAGAAGGAACGAAGTAACAAACAGATTGAAAGAGGGAGAGGACTGACCATAGAACAGTCACAAAGCAGAAAAAGAAGGAACTAGCAATTAGTGACAAGGAGTTTTCAGTCTTCTGGTAACCAAGTCAAGAAAACATGTCAACAACAACCAAGTTATGGAACCAGCCTAGGTGTTCGTCAACAGATGAATGCATGAACAAAGTGTGATACACACACACACACACACACACATACACACACACACACAATGAGTGTTATTCAGTCACAAAGAAAAACAAAATTATGACATTTGCAGGAAAGTTGATGCAGATGGAGATGAGTTTTGTGCAAAATAAAAGAGACTCAGAAAGAAAAGTATCATGTTTTCTCTCCTATATGGAAGCTCTGAGACAAAATTAGGTGTTAAAACATAATTTGACCTCATTTATACAGGTATGTGTGTAGAGTAAATAATCTGTCTTAAAAACTCATTTTATACATTTGATACACACATTGAACCATGAGGAAAAAAAACTTACAAATGGTCACAGAACATACAGGGACATGAAAACAGATTGTTTAAAGGAATTTAGTTGAGCACATGGCCATATAGTGGGATTGACGCACAATAGACTTTGTGTTAGTAAAGCGATTCTTAACTAAATCTACAGAACAACATATTGCACAAGGAAAAGAACAGAAAGAATATCAATCAAAGAACTTTTTTTAAAATTTTATTTTAGATGTTTCCCAGGCTCCCCTTGAGCTCCTTGATCTCCACCTCACAAGTAACTGGAATTATAAAGGCATTTTTGAGCTTCTTCACAACTTAGATCTGTGTGGGAACTAAGCAGATTTGGTGAAATGGAGAAAAATTCGTCCAGAGTTCCCTTTCTAAAACACAGCTCTGATCATTCATTTCTGAGTGAAGCCTTTGCTGATCTCCACATCCTGCAAGATCAAACTCAATTTCTGGGATCTAAGGTCATTTCCCAGCTACTGCAGTCTATCCTCCCTAGCTCACTGGCTATGAGCTTGTCACTTAACCTCCCAAGCCTCTGCTTCCTCACCCCTAACTGGATTATAAATAGTTCCTGCCGCCCTTGGAGGTTGCGTCAGTCACCAACAGCCAGGAAAACCGAAACCACTCTAGTATTTCAAAGAGAGGAAATTTAATACAAGGCATGGGTTAAACAGGAGATGGAAGGGTTGAAAAGTCAAACAGGATGTCATAGTTAGCAGGAAAGACATACATCTAGAGAAAATTTCAACTCAGCATGGGAATAAATTTTTTTTTAAAAAGGTATTCATAGTGGAAATCCCTAGTGAAAGATCTTTAGCTCAATCTGAGATTTAGGGAATGACTTCAGAGAGAAGCTGCATATTACAGGTTAAAGGTTTTGTTGTAGAGGTTTAGGAACCATCAGAAGGTTTTGAGCAGTGGGTAGCATGATCAAATTCAGGTACGGAGTTTGGATCTAGAAAAGTGGCTTGAGCCAGCCTTGGTAAAATCACTGATAGAAAGTTGCTCCCTAGTTGGAGTGAGTATCATAGTGTTATAACAGTGTCACAGACTGAGTGACTTAGCAAATGACAGAGATTTATTTCTCTCAGCTCTGAAAGCTGGGAAGTCCAAAATAAAAGCAATGACAGAATTAGTGTCTAGTGAGGGCCTGTCTCCAGATTCATAGATGGGGCACCTTCTCAATGTGCCCTCACATGGCAGAAAGGGCAAGATGACCCTCTCAGTCCTCTTTCCTTTTATCCTTCTTTTATCATCATCTTTATTATTATGATCATCATTTGTTGTGGGGAGAGTGAGGGATCAAACCCGGTCTTCAGGCAGGTTAAGTATGGTTCAAAGTCTCTTTTATAAGGATACTAATCCTATTATTGAGGACTCCATGCCCTAATGGCCTCCCGAGAGACTCCACCTCCTATTCCCATTACCTTAAAAATTAAGATTTCAACATATGAATTTTGGAAGGACGAAACCCTCAACCACAGCAATGAGTGAGGGGACAGTTAGCCTGGACACTGCTAGGGGGTTTTATGGTCCATGGTAAAGAGTCTGGGTTGGATCACATGAAATATGGCAGTCCTTTTGAGAGTCACAGCAGTGGAATGAAATGATCTGACTTCCATTTTAATTTGTATTAAATCTTTCTTCTATGTAGAAATTAGAAGAGAACAGCTCAAGTAAAAAAAAAAAAAAGATGGCTGATGTTTTAGTTGGGGTATTCCCAAAAGAAGAACTCAAGCCAAGGATTTGGGTGCAGATAATTTATTTTGGAGGTAATTCCCAGAAATTCAAGATTGATATGGAAAAAAATAGAAAAGAGTTACTGCTATAGAAACTGAGGCTCAATTCCTCTGGGGATCCTTTGAAAAACCATATGAAATATGCACCCACATAACCCAACACAGGACAGGAAAAGTAGGACTTTACTGCCCATTCACATCTCCCATTGGTGAAGGGTCATCCTTAGGGGTACTTGGAATTAACTAGTAAGTGCCCCTCATAGAATCTTTAGTCTTCAACAAGAAATAATTAGCAGACACAAGATTGTTGAAGCATTGTTTTTACAGAGTATGTTAAAATAAAATTATTAATTATAGGTCATTGTTGCATTTGTGTTCTATGGCTATTATAATAAATTACTGCATATCTAGTGGCTTAAACAACATCGATTATTATCTCATGGGTCTGTCAAAAAAATCAAACAGAGGGGCTGGAGTGGTGGCTCAGTGGTTAGTTACAGTGCTTGCCTGGCATGCGGGAGGATACGGGTTGGAACCCCAGCACCACGTGCCCAACAAAGTGTCAGAACAACAAAAGTCACATGAAAACTAAATTAAGTTAATTCTCTCTCTCCCTCCCTGCCTGCTCTCTTTCTGTCTCTGTCCCTCTCTAAAAAAAGAAGAAGAAAAAGAAGAAGAAGAAGATTAAGAAGAAGAGGAAGAAGAGGAAGTCAAACAGAACTCACTGGACTAAAATCAAGGTGTCAATAAGGCTAGCTTTTTTTTTTCTTTTTCTGGAAATTCTAGTGGATAATCTAGTGGGACTCCCTTAACTATTGTGCTAGTCAGCTTTGCATCACGGTCACCAAAATACCTGCCAAGAACAACTTAGAGAAGGAAAAGTTCATTGTGGCTCAGAATTTCAGAGGCTTGGTCCATGATCAGCTGAGTCCCTTGCTCTGGGTCCAAGGTTAGGGAGAAAATCATGGCAGAAGGGTATAGTGGAGGAGTGGGAATCACTCATGGCTGCCAGGAAGCATGGAAAGGGGAAGAAGATGCAGGACAGATGCCCCTTCAGATGCCCCAGTGACCCTCCATCCACACCCCACCTGCCAACATTACAACCCAGTCAGTTCATTCAAACTAGTATGGACTGATTAGGTTAAAGCTCTAGTAATCCAATTGTTTCACCTCTAAACATTTCTGCTTTAACACAGGAGTTTTTTTGGGAGACACCTCATATCCAAACCATAACAGCTGCCATGTGATATGGAAGCTACCTAAAAATCCAAAAGTTCCACATTCCCATGAAGAATAAATGGTGGGGGCCTGGAGCAGTGCCTCAGCAGTTAGAGAGCTTGTCTGGCATGTGTGAGGACCTGAGTTCAAATCCCAGCACCGTGAACATAACTGGGTATGGGAGAAGCCAGAACCAGATGAAAAATAATTAGAAATTGATCTTTTTCACTCTCTCGCTATCTCTCACCCTCCCACCCCCTCTTTCCCTTAAAATAAAAATAAAACAAAAGAATAAGGCAAGGCCATGGTAGATGTTAAAACAAGCCCAGCGACTCTGTGGCATGGAGAAGCAGGGCCAATCTCCTTGATTGGAGACCAATTAGGATCATTGCCAGACATCAAGGGGGCACCCATAATCAGCGCACCAGAAAGGACCGCAGAGTCCCAACTAAATGGAAAGAAGTCAAGGGTTCACTAGCAGTTGATTTTGGCCACAGACTTCAGGAGGGTGAATAGCAACTAGAAATACAAGGGACAGTATCTCTACCTAGACTGGCAAGGACTAAGGCCAGACCTGTGAGCACCAACGGATGGACCCCAGAGACCACTACCCCTCCTCAGTACAAGGTCCTGTACTTCCATACAGGGTCACTAAAAGGGAAAATGAGGAGAAATCTGAAACATTGGCAATTTATTAAAAAGCAAAGGAAAAAAGGAGGGAAATAATGTTTAAACTAATTGGGGAGTTTGGGGTGTAACTCAGTGGTGGAGCACTTCATGTGTGCGGCCCGTAGTTCATTCTGCAGCACTGTAAAATACATTTTTTTAAAATATACATATGTAAAATATTTAAATATATGCATATGACTAAACTGCCTGAATTCAACCAAATTTGGAAAGGTTTTTCCTAGTACTAAATTTTTTTTTCATAAATGATAATATTACTTCACGCATAGCTTGAAATGAGCTTATCTCACGTAAGAGCGTATTCTATAGATGTTCCCAGTCAGTACACAAAGATCCATCTCATTTGTTTAACTGATCACATGCCATTTCTTTCAATACAGGTTGGGTATCCTTTTTCTGAAGTGCTTGGGACCAAGAGTGTTTCAGATTCGGAGATACACACACACACACACACACACATATTTGGAATACTTGTACATACATAATGACATTTCTTGAGGATAGAATCTAAGTCTACACACAAAATTCATTAATTTCATATACACCTTAAACCCATAATTGGAGGTGATTTCATATATCTGTACTGCACCTGATTTTTGACAGTGACCCGTCACATGAGGTCAGATGTAGACTTCTCTGCTAGTGATGACATGTACTCTCTCAAACGTTTCAAACTTTTTTTTTCAGGGCTGAGGACCGAACTCCGGGCCTTGTGTGTGCTAGGCATGCGCTCTGCCACTGAGCTAAATCCCCAACCCCACGTTTCAGATTTTTAAAGCATTTCAGATTTCAG
Organism: Aplodontia rufa; assembly: GCA_004027875.1. NCBI lineage: Eukaryota > Metazoa > Chordata > Mammalia > Rodentia > Aplodontiidae > Aplodontia > Aplodontia rufa. Next base: position 34,933 of record PVKS010016122.1, read on the forward strand.
ATTTTCAGGAATGCTCAACCTATATAACAATTTACTCAATTAACTAGCACTACAGAGAAAGAGTTAAGTCACATCTGATGTTTCTTTGAAAACAGAAAGACTGCCATTCACATTCTCGTGAAGGTCCTGCATTAATTAACCTCAACTGCTTTGGTCTCAGTTCCTAATGAAGACCTGACCTGGCAGGGAACAAAACTTAAACCCAGGTTTCGACTCCCTGCTATCAGCAATGGAAAGTCAGCATCACCAGACAAGTCCAGAAACCTGTTTATCAGCAGAGGTATCAGACTGCTCGCTCTGGGCCAGGCAGGAAGTCACACCTTAATCCATGTTTTCCTTAATTAACAGTTGGGAAATACCTGGCTGTCTGAGAGCTGTTGAACATGTTTAGTTACAATGCCAAAAGATTCAGGCAATTCCTCTGCCCAGAATAAGTTTTCTGATGAGCTGAGATATCCCACCTATCTTTTGGGACTTTTTTCCCCCATAAGGAACAAAAGCCAAGATTTTAGCCTGCACTGCTAGGCTAAAACCAATCTCCCTAGGGCCCTTCATATTGCACAAACTGTTGGGATCTGTGCAAAAGGAAAATCGCCATATTGGACACCATGATACTTCTCTTTCCAACCCCCTTCACATTTCGCGGGCTCTGAGCAAGGCGAGCTACGCGCCTGCGCTGGAGTGCTGCTTTCTCTCTCTCTTCGCATCTTCCCGGTCAGTGATAGATGACACCACCAACATAATAGTCCCTCATTGGCTGAAATAAGCTAGTCTGCCCCTTCACTATTGGTCCCTTAGCAGCCTGCTCTCGCTATATATACGGATGTGCGGGAGAAATAAAGCAGGAGAGAAGTTTCAAAGCCCCACCCGCGTGTGAGACTGAGTTCTTTTCTCCCCCGGCCAGGAAGGAAGGTCCCGCGTTCCGGCCGTCAGCGCTCACCCCCCTTGCCCCCCAGTTCCCATCCCCGTCCTGACTCGGCCCCTCGGGGAACGGTCCAGGTCTGGTCCCTTCTGCCAGCTCCTCACTCTGGAACGCTGCGGGGAGCGACTCCTTGCCCCCGGTTCCCAGCCCTGTCCTGTCGGCTCCCGGGGAACAGCCCAGGTCCGGGTGGTTCCACCCGCTCCCCGCTCTGGAACATTGCGGGGAGCAACACAAACTTCTAAATCAAATTAATTTCCTGTGCTGGAGCGGGTGTGATGCAACTTCTGAGAGTTCACTTTGAGGATGCAAACTAGCTTACTAAAATGCCTGGTATATCCCAGAGTGGCTATCCAAAGGGCACTGCTGTGCCCCAAGCATGGTATACTATACTGCTTTAAATAAGGAACACTCAGCAAGGCTTTAAAATATTTAATTAATTTATTATCTGATAGCCTCAAACTAAGTGATTAAATATAAGCTTTGCTTACAAATTATTGTGGTAAATAATTTTTATTAATTTATGTTGATAAATTATGAATATCCCAGGCAAATTTGCGTTGTGGTTTGTTTTCTTCCTATGTGCACATTAACTTTTATCTCAACTAGTTTAATGGTTTTTATTTATTTAAATCAATACTTTTGGATTTTTATTTTGGAAAGTTGTATTGCAGAGAGTAATATATTTAAAAGTAGATTAATGCCTTACTCATGGCAGTAGTTACCATTTTAAGGTACTAATTGCTGTATTGGTTGTGATGAAAACAACAGCTCTAATAAATAACTCCGAAGATCTCCTCTGGCTTAACACCTTAGTGCCTGTTTCTCACTCATGACAATTCTAATCAGTAGCTCTATGGTTGGAGTGAAGATTCTAGGCATTCGGGGACCAGACTGTTTCACGTTCTGCCTCAAAGTCATTCAGGGCATCGACAATCAAGAGAAAAGGGAGGATTCAAAGGCTTTTGGATCAAATTCAAGAGCAGATATATCGGGACGAGAGCGGTTACTCAGTGGTTATGGCACTTGCCTGGCATGCGTAAGGATGCAAGTTCAAACCCCAGCACCACATACACAATGAATTGTCTGAGCAACAAAAGCCAGATGAAAAACTAGATTAAATTGATTCTCTCTTTCTCTCTGTCTCACTGTCCCTCTCTCTCTTTTAAGAAAAAAAAAAAGTATACCCATCTCCTGAAGGCAAGAATTAGGCTTTGGCCATACCTAGCTGCAACAGAAACTGAGGAAATGTAGTTTGCCTGTCAGCCTAGTCTGAAAAAGAAATGGTGACCTTCAATTGAGTGATGCCATTCCTGGAATCTAAACTAAACAGCCAGTCTGAAATATATAAAATTTTATGAATGCAAAGATATCTTGTAATAGAGGGAGGGTGAGAAATGGCAGCATCCTCTCTACATAATGATAATTAAATTAAATTCTAATGCAACCATTTGATCAATTAAGTTTAATGCAGTCATTTAAAAAGAAGCTTTTTGGGCTTATGTAGAAACTTCAGAAATGCCTATCCTATAAATACAACTGAAATAAAGGCAGAGCCCCAAATCTGATCAACTGCTTACAACTGTATACAAATGTTCACAGTAAAATAAGGAATTATAAAAAAAGTGCAAATAATTAAAAAGCAATTGTAACAAAATGATCATTTAATGCATTCCTGAGGTAGGCTAGGCAAAGCACTATCAATTTTATATGTATTGTCTCAAATGCAAGCTACCTTGATAGGTATTACCTATAGCAGATGTAGTTGCTAGAGATCACAGTGGTGAAGATAAGTCTCAACCCCATCCGACGCTAAATTGATGGTTGATGTGGGTGTTTCAGTCAGCTTTTGCCTCACTATCATCAAAACGCCTGAAAAGAGCAACTTACAGGAGGAAGAGTTTATTTAAGGCTTAAGGTTTCAGCGTTCTCAGTCCATAGATGGCTAACTCCATTGCTCTGGGCCCTAGGTGAGGTTGTACAACATGGGGACCCAGCAGAGGAAAGCTGCTCAGCTCATTGCAGGGTCAGGAAGCAGGAATGGGGGTGAGAAGCCACAGGGAAGATGAAACCTTCCAGGGCATGGCCCCAGTGACCCAGCTCCTCCAGCCATCCCCTTTAAGCCATGTGGCTTAAGTAGTTCAGGCATTAGGTTCTATCACTTACAAAGAAATCTGAAGGCAGCTATTGTAGGATCAACAGAGCAGCAGCTCAGCAATGTCATTGAGGACCCAAGCCATTTCCATCATTTTCTCTGCCATTCTCACTATAGTGACTTTTCATTAATAGGCTGGTCAAGCCAGGGCCCCAAGATGAATGTATTAGCTGAAAAACAATACTTCATATAATCAAGGCCAGAGCAGAAAGCAAGGAGTGGGGGCAATGGGACTCCCTTACAAGGCTCTTACATGGGAAGAAACTCTTTCCCAAAAGTTGCCCTTATGACTTGGTACTGGGTGGTACTTGCAGTTGCAGTTACCACCCAATCAATCCATTCAAACTTGGGTGGACTAATTAACCTAATTGTTTCACTCCTGAATAGTCCTGCATTAACAGGAGCTTTGGAGGGACACCTCACAGCAAACTATAACATTCTACCCCCAACCCCAAAAAGCTTATCCCCATCTCACAATGCAAAATCCATTTAGTTCATGTCCAAGAAACCCAGTCTTGATAGTTTCATCATTGCCCAAATGTCCAGGTTCAAATCTCCTCTGAAACTCAAAGGAAATTCTTGGCTATGAATGCAAGTAAAAAAATCAAAAGGAAGTTACATATATCCAATATAAATGGGCACAGAGTCAATATTCCCATTCCAAAAGGGAATCATCGGGACACAGAAAGTTGAGATAGGACCAAAACAAGACCTAAATCCAGCCCAGCAAACCAGTCCCATAACTCCACCTTTAACTTCGAGTAGAGCATCCAGGACACATACATGGTGGTAAGATGTTATTTCCAAAAGGTTTAGGAAGCCCTGCCCCTCTGGCCTAGCCAGTTGTAGTCCACACGGGCTCTCTTTTATCCTGGCTCTCTCCACAGCTAGGAGTTTTTCTCAGCAGATAGTCCACATTACTAGCATCTCTTAATTCCTGGGATCTCCATTCCAGCTTTAGCTTCACAACTTCACGCATCACTCTCTTAGGAGAAGCTCACAGGGACTCCAACCCTGCTACGCTTTGCCTGGCCTCCCAGGCCTTCCTTTTGAAATCTCAGCAGAAGACTCCCTAAAGCTGGCATCCTGTATTCCTGCAGAACCAGCACCACATAAATGTCTCCAAGGTCTACAACCAGTTCACAGAATACCTGGGCCTCCTGGAATCGTGGCTGCAGTGGCCTCTGAGTACCTACACAACTAAGAACACCCAACAAGAACAACGTAAGGGAGAAAAGTTTATCTGGCTCACAGTTTCAGAGGTCTCAGTCCATACGTGGCTGACTCCATTGCCCTGGGCCCAAGGTGAGGCAGCACAACAAGGATGGAGGGCCCACTGGAGGAAAATTGCTCTCTGCTCAGGAAGCAGAAACGGAGGCAAAGGGCCACAGGGGAATATGCACCTCTCCAGGACACACCCCCCCAAGTCACTCAACTCCTCCAGCCACCCCCACCTGCCTTGTTACCACCCAGTCAGTCCACTCAAACTAGGATAGACTGATTAGATTACACTTTTGTAATCTAATCATTTGCCTCCAAATATTCCTGCATTAGCAGGAGCTTTGGGGGAACACTCATACCAAACCGTACTATGGTGGCTGAGTGTACAGAGATGACCAAGTTCAGGTAAACAAGTCATAAGGGCAACTTTGGGAAAGAGTTTCTTCCCATGTAAGAGCCTTGTAAGGGAGTACCATTGCCCCCACTCCTTGCTTTCTGCTCTGGCCTTGATTATATGAAGTATTGTTTTTCAGCTAACACATTCATCTTGGGCCCCTGGCTTGACCAGCCTAATAATGAAAAGTCACTATAGTGAGAATGGCAAAGAAAAAGATGGAAATGGCTTGGGTCCTCAATGACATTGCTGAGCTGCTGGTCCTACAATAGCTGCCTTCAGATTTCTTTGTAAGTGATATAACCTAATTCCTGAACTACTTAAGCCACATTTGATTGAGTGTTCTGTGTTTTCAGCTGAAAAGATTTCCAAATGATTCTTGCTTCACAACCAGCAAGTAGGAGATAGAATTGGGATATAAACCCTGGCTGCTCTGACTTGAAGGTCCAAGAACTCTCTATCACAACACAATGAAATCAACGCATCTCTCTCCCCTCCCCACAGGCTCTACATATGCTGTTGTGAAGGAAAACAAGAACTTGTGCTTTTCCTGCAAGTCATCTCCTGTGCAGCACCACACTTGAAAGAGCCATAGCCACAAAAATGCCTCCCTCCCATCCCTTGCTACTCTTAGATACCTAACAAATTCCTCACCAATTTTATAGATGTTTCTTGTTGCAGGCATTTCCAAAATATCTGTACTAGATCTTCCTTCTTGGCAAGTCTCCTCCCCCACCCTCTGCAAACAGGACCTCAGGCATACAAAGCAAGTATTCTACCACCAACCTATGTCACCAGCCCCAGGCATGTCTCTTAAGAGAGAATGTTTTTCAGGGTAGAATGATATAACCACCAAACATATTTTTTCTTATTTTGTTTCTGAATAGGATAAAATTAGTTTTGTCAAACTCAAAAAAAAAATGGTACTTGAAACCTTCACTTTATCTTTTGGTTTTGAAACTTCATTTTCTCCAATGTTCTCGATTTCCCGTTTGACATGCCCTATCTGTTTGATTTAAAAAAGAAAATCCAATGGGGGGAAAATGGTAACAAGAAGTGTATAGGCGGAATACTAACTATAATTGTCAAAATCACCTTCAGACCCCACCAAATGCACTTATGTGACAGTAGAGACTTTTCCAGCTTGCAATGATATAAAATGAACTCCCTCCCCTGGTTACAGTGCCCTGTGGCACAAGTCTCTTTTGTACTCATTTAATTTTCACTGCCACTTAACTAGAACACAAGAGATAAGAACATTATGTATAGAGGGTGCTAATTTACTCATCTGTAAAAAAGAACAATTTGTGGGATAAATTCAAAGCCTGGACTTAAGGAGGTGCTTGGGCGTGCTCTACCTGTGATGATCGTTCTGATCAAGGATTATGTTGGAATTCTGCTCTCAAACACTGTGTGGTGAGCTCTTGCACATCCTATGCCATCATAGCAGAGAAGTCAAGGTCAAGCTCATTTCCCCAGACACGAAAATGTACCCACCCCTGAGAAGCCCAAATAAGCTCTTGCAACCAAACAAGCGGCCGGCAAGAGGAAGTGAACATCTCTGAATGAATTTACCTTCCCATCCCTCTGCATCCAGGGAGTTGACATACACCTCACACCCAACTCTAAAATTATTATTATTATTATTATTATTATTATTAGAAGAAGAAGAAGAAGATGAGGAAGAAGAAGAAGAAGAAAAACAACAACAACAACAACAGGTGTAGTGCACATGCCTGTAATCCCAGTTATTCAGGAAGATGAGGCAGGAGGATCACAAGATCAGGGCTAGCCTGAATAACTTGGCAAAATACTGTTTCAAAATAAAATAAAAAGAGTTAGAGATGCAGCCCAGGAATAGAGAGCCCAGGTTTCAACTCCCAGTACCACAAAAATAAATAAATAAATCTGTAAAGAAGAAAAACACAAATTAAATTTTTACCTTCTTTACTACTCAATAAAACCCATTCATATAGAATAGAGGGGAAGCAATCCTCCTTCCCATTGGAATAAAGCACCTTGGAAAAATTCAATGAGAAAGAATTCAAGCTAAGAATTTAGATACTGTGCTTTTAGTTCCTGCTCTGACTAACAAACTGTGCAACTTTCAGGAAAATAATTTTTCTGACTAGTTTCAGTTTTCTCATGTGTAAAATGATGACAACTGTAATAGCAATATTCATACTGCACCTCATGGTTACAGGGGCCTTCTATATACACTTTGATACAGCAACCTGTTAGGGGGCTTAGACAAATATGACCCCATTTTTGAAATGAGGAACTAATGTAGAGAGTTTACGTGACTAGAGCTTATACAACTGCTAAACTGCAAGGTGATGTTCAAATGTAAGTCCTCTCAGTCTAAAATCAATGATCTTTCTGCTAAACAGGAAGATCCTCAATGTGATTCAAACCCTCTGACACTGTGGTTGAGATTCCAGGAAAGTACAATTGAGTTATTGGTGAATATACAAAGACTAACTCTTCTGTTTTCACTTTCTTTTTTTTTTAAGAGAGAGGGAGAGAGAGAGAGAGAGAGAGAAACAATTTTATTTAGTTTTTCACATGGCCTTCATTGCTCCGAGACTTCGTTGTGTACATGGTGCTGGGGTTTGAACCCACATACTCGCACATGCCAGGCAAGGGCAGATGCCGTAACCACTGAGCCACTGCTCCAGGCCCTGTTTTCACTTTCTGATTCTTACTTATTTCATTCTTAGGACAAAGGTCACAGAAGTGAAATGAGAATACGCTGGTCTTCAGAAATAGGAGAAGAGCTATATAATTACACCGAAGGGAGGGAGGAAAGGAAGGATAGCAATGATAAGTTGAGAACCCTGTGGAAGATGCTGTTGAATGCTGTAGAAACAAGAATTTTATAAGCCAAAGAATTTTTCTTATTCCAGTAAATTAGTGTCTCCTTTCTCCCATATGAAAGATATCTTAAGTACCTTGATTAAAGGATTTTTTTCATCCACTATTTCAATACAGGCATTTTTATCATCTCAAAAGAAAATCTGCGGAGAATTGAGCTGTGAAGCATTATCAGCCACTGTAACCAAGATGTTTTCCCCTTCAGTCAGCACCAATCCTGGGATTTGAAAAGGTAATAAAATAAGTTGACAGACCTTATAACGCTCCTGGCCTCATTCATTGCCCATTGTGAAACAGAGAAAGAACCAGTCAAATACGATGAGGGAAGCTCTCACATGATCACAAGGCATCATGAATGAACTTTGTTCTAAGAGCTTTTCAATAAAGGAGAAGGAATTGCTGAGTCATTATAGAATAGAGTGTTTATTCAGTGACACTGGGGAGGAGAAGACTCAAGGTAGCATTGGTTGCACTAGCTCAACAGGTAGTGAGTAGCAGCCAACAAAATAACCATCTTCTCTTTACTAGTAAGGGGAGAAGTTGGGGAGACGTCATTGAAATTCTGCCTATACAAAACCATTAGCCTCCTTAGCCCAGACTACTTTTCTAGAAGAAACATGGCCCTGACCACTATCAGAACATTGATCATCATAGGAGATGGTATAAGTCCAGAATTCTAATTTCTGGAATGCTGTAAGTGAAAAGAGGAATGAAGTATTAATAATAAAATGTCAAACAGAGCATTCGCTATAATCAAGGTAGCAATACAAAGATCCATTTCACATTTTCAATTCAGCAATGCAGAATTTCATTTTTTTTTTCAAATTTTCTCTACAAGACTTAGAAAACAAATAGCCTCTTCTTGATTTTGTCCAATCAAAACACAAGACATTGCACCAAGGAGAAATGAACTAACATAATTTTCTACAGAAGCAGAAGTGAGGAAAAACAGCAATTCACACATAAAATCTAACAAAGTGCTGATACTACTTTGAGAAGATACACTATTTAAGAATTCTTGGTGATGGCTGATAAAATCCCTACAAATTCCTCTCTCTGACCTTCCGGTTTTCCAGTGCTTTACTTCTTTACTCCGCCCTCATCACTACCTACCTCCCATCACTACCTACTCCTAACCCACAACCTTTCCTCTCTTGATCTCTTACTGTCTTTTTCCTTCCGTATACAGCCTAGATAGACCCACTAGTTCTTCACTTCAACTCTGCTCTTGATAGAATTCTCAGTCCTTTTTCTTCACCCATAGGTCTAGCCAATTCCCACTGTAGGTGCCCCTACCTGCAGCAGCCAGGTGGACTGCTGCTAAAATAAATTAATGATCTCCCACTGAAGTCCCTTAAATGCCACTCAGAAAGCCTTTTGCTGGCCCCTGGTCAACTGACTCCTCCATCACACTGTGATCATCATAATAAACTCCCCACTTCTACTCTGGAAAAGCATTCTCTTACTACTTAGGAAAAGTAGAAGCCCAGACCACAGGTTCTCTCTTGCTCACTCCCACATTTACAGTCCTGATTGGGCTGATTCCCTTGTGAGTGCTTGGATTCTCCTAAGGGACCTGGCTCCTGCAGACGGCCATTGCTATCTTAGTTCTCCTGCTTCTTCAACTTGTTTCTCTGTTGATCCCTTCTCTTATAAATGTGCTCAATGATTTCCCGCCTAACAATTAATGAAAAATAATAATACCAAATAATAAACAAAAGCAAACCACATAACAAACATCCTAGTAATCTCAAAGCCAGGAAATCTACCCTAGCTTTTGCCCTGTCCTTCTCATTGTCCTCTTCTCACAAACACAATTAGTTTTTAAATAGTGGCTGTTAATATCATAATTAAGTCTATTTCCACTTTTTATAAAAACAAAAAATAGAGGTGAGTAGGAAAAAAAATCACCTATAAGTCACCCAGATAATAGAACTGTTAATACTTCACTGTATGGGGCTGGAGCAGTGGCTCAGTGGTTACGGTGCTTGCCTGGCATGCATGAGTACACCAGTACACCAGCACCCACGTACACAACTAAGTGTCAGAGCAACAAAAGC